>PVLD010006249.1:0-102515 GCA_004027595.1 Dinomys branickii
GCCCCTCCTCCCTAGGCCTGTCCCCCGCAGGTCACCCAGGGCTCCCTTCTGCCTGTCTCCTGTCCCTCCCAACTGTAGCCCAGTGCAGCCCACTGGCCGGGTGCTCCCAGAACTGAGAGCCCACTCCTTGCTCAGGGCCTCCTCCCAACCCAGCCTGACTTTCCCAGCGGCTCACCAGCCCCCAAATCTGGAATCCCCGCGTGTGTCCTGTGCACATAGACCTGTGGCCAGATGAGTATACTCCACACACCTTGCCATCCCAGGACCAAATGACTGATGCCCCGCCAGCCCGCCTTGTGGCACTGGATCTGGGCACCATCACCTGCCCACTGGTCCGGGAAAGCCCTCAGCGTGCCTCTTGTTCCCAGCCTGCATGCAGGCCATCCATTCACTCCCCGAGGCACTACCTTCAAAGGGGTCCCACAGCCCCACCCAGGGCCCTGCTCTCTCCTGCCAAGGCCCGGCCCACTCCTCCTAGGCCACACCCATTCCTCCAGATCAGCCCGCCCCTACCATAGACTACAACCTCTCCCACCTCAGGCCACACCCATGCCTGCTCTGGCTAGTCCAGGAGCCCATGAGAAGTTAATAAACAGCCTGAGTGGCAGGAATGGAACATGCACAGTGAAGACAGGAAGCAGCACAGATACAGTGCTGGGCAGTAAGGACTCGTTCCTAGGAAGCTACCAACCCCACAGAGCTCTGGACAAGGCGGGCTGTTCCAGCCGACTGCTCTTGCACAGACCCAGCCCCGGGGTCTCCCAGCCAAGGAGTGGAGGAGGGCAGGGCAGCACCTCCTGGGTGCCAGTGCTGTCTCCTTGACCACCTTCTAAGCGTGCCACAAGGCTCTGCTCACCTTGGACGGTGTGTGAGACCAGGTCTGAGCCGGGTGCATGTGCTGGGCGCCCTCTCTTCTTTCCCTGCTCACATGGCTCCCACCAAACACCCCTGTGTGCTGGAACCCGCAGCCCAGCCGCCTCCCATTGGGCGCTGTTCCCACGGCAAGAGGGTTGGAAAGGAGGGACACCCACATCCCTCTCCATCCCTGACCATGAACCCAGGAAAGGATTTAGGTGGACGTGACCCTGGACCTCACGCCGCATCGCTAACTCCTCAGCTGCCACTGGGCTTGAGGCACCTGACGCAAGGCACCCAGGTTTCCATAGCTGTGACCCCTACCTTCCCACAAGACAGACACCCCGCTGCTTGCAAACAGGCCAGCCCCTTCCTACAGCAGGAAGCTGGGGCCCCTTCCTGGCAAAGGTCATGCTCGACTTAAAAAACCATCTTCGGGGTCAGGTCTGGTGACAAGAGCCTGCACTCTGGGAGGCTGAAGCAGGAGGGTGACAGCAAGTCTCTGTGCTACTTCCCGTCCCATCACTGGGTATGTTCCTTCCTGCCTGGGTGACTTGGTGACTTAGTGAGACTGTCTCACAATATAAAATGGAGAAATGGGCTGGAGTGGTAGCTCAGTGTGAGGGTCCTGGGTTCGAGCCCCAATACGGAAGGGAAGGAGGGCGGGGAAAAAGGGAAAGAGGGAAGAAAGGAAGACAGACCGAGTGTCATCGTGTCTCTAGAATTTGGTGGCCCTCATTTCTCTCAAATCTAAATGTGAGTTAAGGCCTGGCCTCACTCCTGGCAGTGGCAGATGTGCGGCAGGCGCCCAGCCCCGTTGCCCCGCCCCAGCCCAGCCCAACCCAGGCGCCCCCTTACCCACGGTGAGCCCCACCAGGCGGTAGGGGAAGAAGCAGGAGGCCAGGAAGGCGGCCCACAGAGCGATGTACAGCTTCTGCGTGGTCTCAGGCTGCACCCACATGAACAGGCTGGAAGGGAGATGGGGTCAGGCGGGTCCCAGTGCTGTCACGGGGGTGGGCTGGGGGGGCCACTTACTTCTTGATCTTTTCCAGGATGTCCGCCATCTTGCCAAAGAGGTTCTGCGTGAAGAATGACCACAGACTTGCGTGCCTATCGGCCACACCAGACACCCAGCCAGGCAGGCCAGAAACGCATAACTTGTGGCCACCAGGGCCCCTTGGTCCTCCTGGCCATCATTGGTCTAAATCAAGGTAACCATGCTCACAGGTCCGCGTCCTCCCGCTCTGGCCAGCAGGGGGTGCTCTGCTATGCAGCCTCCTCGGCAGAGTGGCTGGGAATACCCAGCTTAATACTAGCAGCCGATGGCACAGGAGCCTGGCCTGGGGCTACGGGGTGCTGCCCTACACCCCGGTGCTGGCGGAGCCTGAAGCAATACCTGGGCTTTCTGGGCGACATCCAGCACCAGCTGGAACTTCTCGGACACGGTCAGGTCTTCCTTCGGAGGTTCCTTCAGTCAAAGGGAAAGAGAATTTTCCATTGAAATTGAACAGATAAATTTAACTGATAAAACAGCAAGAAGGCTCTCATCCCCAAGGACCTGGGGGTCCCTCCGCTCTCCTGGCACAGCCAGAGCAGAAGGGACACTCTCTGGGGACCCCGGGGGCCGGGAGGAGACGTTGCTGGGCTGAGACACCCCAACCCTCTCTCACAGCTCCCTTCACCACCTGGCCCCAGTCAGGCCCTGGCAGGCAGCAAAACTGAGGCCTAGCCTGGCCCGGCCTGCTTTTCTGAGTTCATGCATCTCCCCACTCACTCAGTGAGACCCTCCTGAGGCCTCTGGGTCCCAGGGTTGGGCAGACACAGGCCTGTTCCCTGTGACCCCTCCTCAAGACAGGCCCATAGAGGAACCCTCTAGCCACACCCAGTAGTCCGGCCCCACAGGTCAAACCCTTCTACTAGCGCCAACTTCTGTAAGCATGTTTGGCTCAGACCGTGTCACCTGTTGCAGCTTCTCCACTATACTGCAAGGCAGTGTGTAAATGAGCAGGTGTGTAGATGAGTTTCAATAAAGCTTTATTTACAGAAAAACCAGACTGTGTATGAGCAGGCATGGCTGAGTTGGTCAATAACGCTTTACTGACAAACCCGGCAGTGGGTCAGAACTACACTCCAGAGTCTTAGGAGGGTCCATGTCTACTTGTCCAGCTCCTTTGGTACGCCCCCACCCAGACGCTGTGGAGGCTACGGTAGCTGAGAAGGTACAGGCAGGGCAGGCTAGGGCCAGAGTGGACGGCCTCCCGGGCACAGGCCTGGGTGTCAACCTGTTCCCGCACCACCCCCTCCAGCGCAGGGTGCTCAGCTGGTTGGAGGCCTGACCTGGTGGGGACAGATAAAAGAGGCCTTTGTCCCCCAGGGCTCACCACAGCTTCAGACACTTCTGGCACGATGCTCCATTGTATCCGCCAGCCCCTGACAAAGAGGAAGCACCATAACTTTACCACAGTGTTGCTTGTGAGTGGCTGAGTTCTGGGGACAACATGGCAGCACATCTAGCCGGGGGACCTTCCCCCTGTGGTCTGGCCAGACAGGAAAGAAGGGCTCCCAATCCCTGCTGTAGGCCTCAAGGCCATGCTAGTCACCCTCCTGCATAACAGCAGCCAGCGACAAGGGGCCAGGGAAGCCACAACTTAGTGGACAGAAGCAGTCATGGGTCCTCTCGCTTCAGGGACTAATGGCTGCTTCAAGGGTACACAATAGGGCTGCAGATGTAACACAGTGGTAGAGCACTTGCCTAGCATGTTTAAGGCCCTAGATTCAACCCCCAGCCCTGCAAAAAAAAAAGTATACAATATGATTGAAAATACAGTGAATGTTTAATTTTTTAGCTTAGGTTTTTTTTTTTTTGGTACTGAGAATCAAACTCATGACCTCAGGCTTGCCAAGGAAGTGCTATGCCGCTGAGCTATATCCCCAGCCCTGAATGTTTAATTTTTAAAAACTGATCACAATAAAAGATACATTGCCACAAATCTCTCTCGAAACTCTCCCTTGGCTTCGAACACCCTTGTCCCATCATTCCTGCCACTTTCTGCAGCAGTTCTGGGAGTCTTCTTTCCTGAGTGTCTTCAGTTGTGTTACTGTGGCTCCCTCAATGTCCTGAGTCAATTTAAACCATTTCCCTTTCAAGGTCCTTTTGACTTTGGGGAAGAGCTGTTAAGAGTGTCCAGGCCCATGACACCAGACCCAGTAAACACGCTGGATGAGGACATGGTGCAGTGATGGCACTTGGCAGCCGCACTCACTGTGTTTTTGATCAGATCTCATGAAGACTCAGGAAGGAGCACTTCCGGAACTGCTCCAGAAAGTGGTGAGAATGCCGGGCTAAGTGTGTTCAAGGTGACGGGGAGATTCTGAAGGGAAGTCTCGGCCATGTGCCTCTTACTGTAATAAACATCACTCCTCCTCTTGCAAGGCTTTCCTTTCCACAACCCAACCCTGATGCAGGCACAGAAAGAAGGCAGGAGCCTGGCGTATGCAGTGAGATCTTTTGCAGGGCTGGCACTGCCCCCCACAGGGTGCTCACAGATGATGTGGAGGGACGAGGCACAGCCCAGGCTCAGCGGAGCCAGTGTGCTGGTGCAGAACACCTGCTACACAGGTGGGCTGTGTGCGCGGGCACTGCCCACGCTTACCCCGAATCTCAGCCTCTGCTCCTCACTTTCTTCTCACAGCAATGAACAGCAGGAGCTTTGAAGCACAGGGCCCCGGCCTCCCAACCCACCCAGGGAACGTGACGAGGGAAGGCTGGTCCATGGTGGGCACCATGGCCATCAGGGAAAGGGCCGCTGGGGAGCCTGTGCCTCTGCCACTGGCTGCCACAAAGCAGGGAGTGTGGCTGGTTCCATCTCAGAGCCTGGGGAGGACCCTGCCAAGCCCCAGAAGCCTGCGTGTGGCATGTTCTGTGTCACTGAGGTGCATGGCAGGACAACAGTGCAGTAGGGCCACATGACCCAGTCACCTACCTGGCGATGAGGTAATTGAGAGACAGCCTCAGAATTGCCAGAAACAGAAACATAGGGATGGCCCAGCCATGCCACACGGCGTTCACGTACACCTGCAGGGGAGGGCGCGTCAGGCAACCTGGCCAGGCAGCTGCATCCCTCCTGGTCCCCAACCAGCAGGCAGTCTCAGTGGGGGTCGGGTCCCTGAAGCAGTGCAAGGGCTGGGAGAGGGGCTGCCCTGGGGGCGGAGAGGGAGGCGCCTTTTTGGGGGTGGCACATGGCGGCCGCCACCATCCTGACAACGTAGCCACCAGACACAGGGGACAGTGGGCCCATGCAGGGTCCCTCTCTGCCCCGTGGCTCACATACCCTGGACAACAGACCCAGAGCTGTGGGCACAGAACGGGAGCCAGAATGCTGGGTCAGAACTGAGGGGCTCGTCTCTTAGGGCAGTGAGGTATGTGGACCTTGGCCAGAGGGGGCCTCACGGAGCAGAGGAGCTGCGAAGACCCTCCACCCACAGCCTCCCAGTGAGTGTGCACAATGCCAGGTGGACACCGAGGCCTGGGACAGCTACCGGGCCTCTGGGGGCACCAGGCGACCCCCCAGACGTGGCCCACTGCACTGGGCAGAGCTACCTCCAGGATCCCAGGCTGTGGCCGCCACTCCTCAGCCTTCTCACACTGAGGAAGCTGAGACAGGTGCACAGGCGGGCAGGGCCCCTGCTGACGCCAGCCCAGTGTCCCCTTAGCCCTCCCCAGACGGGCGGCTCAGAGGCCAGGCTGGGTCCGGCACACCGTCACATGCCCTTGGGGCTCTTGGGGCCCTACAGCCTCAGGTCCCAGAGGACAGACACTGTGCAGCTGCCCACCCAAGGGCTATGGCAAACCAAAGGTGAGTCACACCAGCAGGCTGAGGTCATGCTGGGGGCCATGCAGGGACACGGGACCACATCCCACTTGGGGGTCCTGGGCCGCACTCACCTCTGTTCTGACCCTGCGACTTCCCTGCACTCTCTTTAGAAGAGAGGGTCCCTAGGTCCTGCCCCTGGGGGCTGCCCCGCCTGCGGGACAGCAGCGAAGGGTGGCACAGTCCCCCCACCCCCAAGGAGCCACTCACCGTGAAGGCAATGGCGGAGGTGTAGACGGAGTACCAGTCAGATAAGGCGGAAAGGTTCCTCACAAAGTTAGTGACAGGCTTGGCCCCGCGCTCTAGGAATGGAGCAGACCGCAGTGGCCGGCACAGCACCTGGGGTGCCCCAAGGGGAGAACTGCCTCCCCCACACTCAGGCCCACAGCGGGCAGGGAAAGAGGAAACGGGCAAAGATGGGGAGAGGCATACTGGGATTCCCTGGGGCCTAAAAAGCATCATTTCCCCCCCAAATGCCGGGGCGGCCAGCGTGGGCTCCAGCCCCACCCCCACAGCACATGGGGGCGCACTTACTCAGCCGCCTCATGTTCTCCGTTAACCTGAGAGAGAGAAGACACGGGCAGCGTTAGTTCATCCGCAGCCCCGGCCCACTCTCCACTCACACACGGAACGGGAGGACCCCCAGACACCTGGTCTGTCAGACACAGGGACGGCGCTGTAGCAGGGGTGACCCCACCGCTGCGCCCTAAAAAGGAAGGCAGCACATCCGAAACAGGACACCAGCCCAGGCGTGTGAACCACCAAGCCAACCTGGTACAGGAAGGCCCTGGGCAGCGCCCGTGCCCTGCACATGGTCCCCAGCTGACACCTGTCATAAACCACAAGACTAGCATGACAAGGGCTCCAAGGCCCCCACCCCGAGCACCCCCAGGAGAATGGGCTGGGCATCCACGGGCCAGTGGCAGCTATACGGTCAGCGTCCTTGCCCACGTGACTTCCATGTGGGGACCAGGCTCTGACGCTGAGCCATCCCTCCACTGCTGTCCCCCAGGCTGGCGCTCTACCTGCGGGCACTGAGGGGCTCCTCGGTCTCCACGGTGTTCTCCTCGGGCTGAAAGCGGAAATCCTCCAGGTACTCCCCGAACCTCTCATAGAACCACTTCTGCACGCGGGAGCACAGGCCCTGGCTGCGGCGGTCTATAGGGAGGGCAGGGGGGTGAGTCCGCCTGGCTCATTGCTCTGGGGTCTCGGGATCTGAGGTGGGGGGGCCTCACAGCCAGGCCTAAGCCCTGCCAGCCTGTGCACCATGGTGCCCACGGCAGATTTCTCAGAAAGCAGGCTGGAGCAGGCTGCAGGGGGCGCTGTCCCACCATAACACAAGGGGATGGGAAGGTGGGAAGGTGGTCACCAGACACCCATGTGGTGTCCACAGGCACAAATATTGTGTGTCAATTAAAAATTAACGAAAACCTAACCAGGTGTGCTGCGGGCGCAGGGCAGGTGGGCAATGGGCAGTGGAGACCCCAGGAGCCTGGGCTTGGGACAGAAGTGAAGGCGTGCCACGGGCTGGGGTCCAGGGGTCCCCAAGGGACCATCGACCATCCCTGGAATCTCAGAGTCATCAAGGCTCACTTGTCCATTCCCCATCTAAAGGTGTGGACAGCACTGTTAAAATATAAAGCCAGGTGGGGGTGGTTTGGGGACCCCAGGCCCAAGACTGTGGGCTCACTCCAACAGCATGGGGTTGAGCCCCCTCATCCTCCTAAACAGGACCCTGAGGCTCTGTCTGCTGGACCCTGAAGGGCCAATTCCCACGGAAAATGCAAAGCCTAGGTAGGTCTATCCCCAGCTTGGGGTCCCACCTGGCCCCTCATGGGGCGGAGACTGCATTCCCTGAAGATTGCCCTGGAAGAGGCACCTCTTCTCTACCCACCCACGCCACACATGGAGCCAGCCCAACAATCATAACGGACCTTGGCCTGGGACAGGCAAGGGGAGCCCAGGGACATGCCTGTCCACCCCAGCTTCTCTGGCCCTGTCACCCTGCATCAGGGACCTTGAAGGTCTCCTACTGCTTGGTTTGGTGGCCAAGGGGACAGGCCAAGGACTTTACATCTAAGCCTGGGCCACTGGCTGTGGGGCGCAGGGGACTCAGGGGCTCGATCTGCCCAGAGCTGGCCTTCACAGGTCCAGCTGGACTGTCCCTAAGAAAGAGGCACACCTTTCTCTCCAAAATGGCCACCAGGACTGGGAGGATCCCTTGGACAGGTCTCCCTCCTAGGCTTCCTCTGTAGCCCCAAGGACTGAAAGGGCCTCAGGCCTGGTCCCACCCTACTCACTGACACAGGCAAGCAGGGCCTTGGGAAGAGTCAGTGTGCAGGAAGGGATACCGGGCACCCCATCTTATCAAGGACAGATGCCAAGGGTTTGCGGGGGAGGGTGCAGGGCAGGGCAGGATGGGAGAAGGGGAGAAAAAAGCGCTCTGTCCTCTCTCTGGGGTTTGGGGATCAGGCCACCGTGGCCCCACTGCTAGGCCCCTCCCCTTGCAGGGATGACCCGCCAGGAGAGCAGGGTCTGCATAGAGCAACGGAGACAGTGCCGTGCACTCCTGTGAGCAGGGCGGGCCCCATCTGGTCAGCGATGCCAGTTCGCTGTGATGATACCAGCTTACAGGGACAGATGCCAACCCAGTTCGGACAGGAGGAGGGTCCCAGACACGAGGGACTTGAGGCAGACACAGCGCCCACTGCACCCGAGTGCCTACCTGCTCCATTGCTGGCCTGGCTCTGCCCTCTCGGTGGCAGCTGGGCCTGCGCAGTCTGCTCCTCAACCCTAAAAAGAGGTGAGAAGAGGTAAGATGTCCGTCAGTGCAGACTATGCCACGCTCCGGTGCCCGCAGGAACCAAGTGCAGGAATCACAGGAGATCCGCTGGCTCAGAAATGTGGAAGGCACCAAGGCCAGGCATGATAGTGGCCAGGTGACACAGAACCACACGCCCCGCCAGCACAGGTTCTGTTTCTCAGTAATCAGTCAACAATGCCACTCAAACACAGGACACTTTTCTTTCCTGTTCATTTCAACACAGTTGCTTCTTCATCAAGGGACTCAGAATAAACAGCTCTGCTAATGAAAAGACACTGCAGTGCAACACGAGGGGGCTGACCAGCAACAGGGTGTGTATTTACAAAGGAGATCGAATTACAGTGAAAGCTGCTACTGAGCACTGCCCAGCGGGAAACCTGGCTTGTGGAAGCAGCGTGCTGTGCCCTCGCCCACCTCTTCACCGGATCCAGCCCCACATGGCTTCTGGCTCTACTCCAAAGGCAAGATGACCACAAAAGGGAAATGTTTTGATTTGATTCAGGACATCAATGCAGCCAGAACAGTGCAGCTAAAGACACTGGAGAAAGAGGATTCCAGAGCAGCTGCAGAAAGCAGCCAGGACAATGGGATGAGTGTGTGCGAAGCGAAGGGGAAGGTTTCAGGGAGATTCATGGCAATGTGTCTTTGACTGTCATACATATTTAAAATGTATGTAAACACTAACTGTATTTTGTGATCACACCTCATACAACTGTCTATCAAGCACTACCCGAAGAAGCCTTGGGTCCCCACTGGGCCTGGCTTCTTGTCCCGAGTGCACCGCATCCTCTGATCACAGCTGTCGCAGACTTGCAACCTTCCTGGGCTCTCCCTCTTTCCAGAATCCCTGTCCACCTGCAGGATCCTGACCATTACCCCCTTTCATCTGCAAGGCCCCAGGGGTGGAGGTCTGGGTGGCCCAGCCCTGTCCTTGGCAGTGTCTGCAGGTTCTCTGCAGCAGCACCCTCCTCTCTGCAGCACCGTCCTCTCTCCAGCACCCTCCCGCACAGCCTTCATTTACACAGCCCTCTCCCCACCCTGTCCTGCAGCCAAAAACTCCAGGCCCCCGGGACCCAGACGACAGGGCTTTCTGCTCTGTCCACATCACACAGTCACACACCAACAGTGCGAGGAACAACTGGGCCTTGGAACCGTCCCTGCAACCTGTAAATGCCACACTGACAATAGCATGGGACAGGAAGATGACTTGGACTCCTGTCCAGGTGGCTGGCAGGACTGGGCCTGGGCAGGCTGCAGCCTCACAGAGCAGGGAGTAGAGAAGACACAGGTGGTGCTGAACAAGAGCCCCAGTCATGGAAGGGGCCAGACCCGGGGCCCACGTCCATGTCCCCGAGACCAGATTGGCACTATGCGTGACAGTCCATGCCTGCAGCAATCACCCAAAGGGGACTCACTGGAGAACAGGAGCTCAGGCCCAGGGCGCACAGGAGGCCCTGGGCCCTGACTGCGTCTCGCTTGTTCCTGGGCAGGTGGACCACGGTGCTCCCTGAGAAGCCAGAGGGCTCTGGCAGGAGCAACCGCACCACGGGCTCCTGTAGAACAACTCCTGCTGCAGGCAGGCTTCGTCCTGAAGACCAGGAGCCAGGTATATGTGACCTCAGCAGGGACAGTGGCTGCCACTGTGTCTCAGCCCTAGTAACAATGGAGGGTCACTGGCCAGGTGACTGTCCCCAGCACACGAACCTGCTAGAGACCAACGGGCGCTTGGCTGGTAATGAGCAATGTCTTAGGGGAAGAACTGAGAGCCCAGGGCCAAGCATTCAGCTTGGGGACTACTCTTAAAGGAGCACGGAACACGGTCAGGGGCTGCCCCCATCACAGCCCAGAGCAGGGGCTGGCTCGTGACAGTGCAAGGGCACCACAGGGCAAGACTGAAGGGAGGAGCAGGGCAGGGACGTGTGGGACGTGCTCACACTGTGCAGCCCAGGCTCTGAGCCACATCAACCTCATGTCGCTCCCTCAGATACAGAAAGGACTGTGTACTTCTGACTAAGGAGTCTGCAGACGCCCAAGTGACCCGCCCTGCACACAACTGGACCTCTGGGTAAGGTCTGAAGTCTTCTGATCCAGGGTCCAGGAGGCAGGGCCACAGCCAGGTCACAGCACGACATAGGCCTAGGGTCACTCCCTCCGTGGTCATCCGCCCATACGGTCACCAGGGCCAGCCAGCTCTGCCCTCTTCCTGCACATGCCCTCCTGCACGATGCCCCGTGTGACCTCTGGTGCCAGCCTTCCTAGCTGCGGGCACAGGGAGGAGAGAACCACAAGAAGGCTCAGGGCAGATGCCAGGTGTGACCAGGGCACAGCCTGGCTGGGAACAAAAGGGCAACGTTGTCAGATGGCTTTGTGCTGCGGCTGCAGGAACTTTTTGTTTACTGACAGGCAGCCAGGGCTAAGGGGTCCTCTGTGGGTTTACTAAAAATCCAGAATGATTTTCGTGACTGTAATTACTGTGTGTGGGGGCTATGCGTGCCCGTGTGTGTGTGTGTGTGTGTGTGTGTGTGTGTGTGTACGCGCATGCACATGCAAATGTGTTCATAGGTGCTCATGCACCGTGTGTACACCTGTGGTGTGAGTGTAGACATGTGCATGTCTGAGTATGCGTGTGAGGGTCCCTGATGGTCCTCTGACACCCAGACCAGCACCCGTGATGAGGAAGGAGGGGATGTCTCCTCCCTGCCCCTTCCCTCCCAGGGACCCCAATCTTGCCCCGTGGGAGGAAGGCAGGGTCCCTAGAGCTCCCAGGTCCCTCTGCTTCTACTTCCTGGGTCACACTCTAGCTATTTGTTTCTTGTCCACTGCAGGACCCCCTGTGTCCTTAAAACTGACTCAGGGCCAGGCACTGCCCCCGTGGAGGCGATGCTGGAGAAAGATTCGGACGGGGCTGGGATGGGGTCGGGTGGGGCGGAGGGCGGGAAGATTGGAAGGAAGTCTGTGGCCCTGCTCAGGAGAGACAGGACGTGGGCAGCACCAGCAGCATCAGCACCACCAGGGGGCGCTCGGCGTCCAGACCAGGCCAGACGCGTACACCTGCCTCCCAGGGGAACGCCATGGGGGGGGGGGGGATGAGACCTTGCTCTGACACCCGGGCAGGCAGCGGCCGGCCCATCCCTAGGCCCAGGCCCTCCTGGCACAGGTCATGTCTCTGCCGCACCACGTCTGATGCATAACTGAAAGCAACTGAACCCCAACTTCATCGAGATGCAGAGGTCAGCACCAGGAGGCGCTGTGTGGTGTGCGCATGCACGTGTATGCGTGCAGGCATGTGTGCGTGTGGTCTGGAAAGGGGCCAGCTGCCCAGCCAGGGCAGGGGGGGTCGGGTCACTGATCCCCGGCAGGGCATGCAGCCTTGTGGGAGGTCCCTGGGGATGGGAACCAGGACACAGCACAGCTGATGGCGTGGCTGGGAAGGTGGCAACCAGGCTCCCTGCCCAGCATCGTCCTCAGCTGGTGACTGCCGGCCCAGAAGGGAACAGGCATCCAGCATCAGACACTTAGGAGCCTCCATCCACATGGACAAAGGCCTGGCCGGGGTCCCGGGGTGGCAGCCAGTGACCCAGACTGGGATCTGCTCCTTCGGGCTGAGGCGTGGTGGGTGTGGTATGAGGATGGAGCAGGGAGGCTAAGGCAGCAGGGCTGGGCACACGGGGGAGAGTCCAGGCTACGCAGAAAGAGGGACGGGAGCCAGGTCAGAGTGTGCTGCCGTGTAACTTGGGACACAGCTCTGAAGTGACCTGCTTCCTGCTGCTGTCCCCAGAGGCCAGGTCAGCTCAGCAGATGGCAGAGGGGTGGGGAAGGAGAGCCATTGCCCGGGGCAGCGCAGCCTCACAGAAGGATGGACAGCACCTGGGAACATCCCCTGCAGACACGGGGTGGCACTGTCACCCCAGGCAGAAGATCTTGCTGGGATGAGGGTGTGATGTGGCAGGTGGGCTGGCAGTGGCATCTGGGGCCGCAGGGGCAGGGAGCCCAGGGTGGGCAGCCAGCCTAGGGGGATGGGAGGGGCAGGAAGGGGACAGAACACAGGAAAGGTGGGGTCAGTTGGCCTCCAGGGACCCCCAGGACGGGCACAAGGTAGTTCTGGGGTGCTCAGTCCTAGCCCCGCCCATCTGTAGCCAGGGTCCGGATGGGGCATGGGAACCTCATGGTAGACTCGCCCCTCCTAGAGGGCCACTTCCAAGGCCACAACATGTACAGGCGCAGGATTCAAGCTGGGGAGCCTCACCCGGGAACCCTCTGGGCCCAGGGTGACATTCCCAGGACGCCTGGTTCCAGCGGGAAGACAGAGCCACAGTCATGGGGCCAGGCCCCCTGTGGGGGTGCAAGCAAAACTGGGCTCCCACGTCCCAGCCCCAGGTAAGGCTGTAATGTGGCTTGTTCCCCAAGGGCCCAGGTACTGGCTGCTGGTCCTTCCTAAGGTCTTGCAGGGGTGAAGAGATACGGTAGGGAGGGTCTGGTGGGAGGTCACAGGTCACCAGGGCCGGGGATTAATGACACTGTGCATTGTCAACCCGGAGTTGGCTGCTACAGGACAGGCCCGGCCACTCCTGGCCTTGCCAGCTTGCATCTTGAGATGAAACCTTACCCTCCCACACTGCTCCCTCCCACACACTGTACCATCTCCCGTGAGGCCCTTGCCAGGCCTGTGGACCCTCAGAACTGTGAGCTGGACAAACCAGCCTCGGGGACTGCTCGACTGAGACTGCAAACAGCCCATGTGCACTACCTGGCCTTCAGCACCTCCTGCATCTTCTGCTCCAGCTCCATCCGCCGCTGCCGCTCTCGGTCCAGCTCCTGCCTCAGCATCTCTGCGTTGGTTTCCTCCCGCAGCTTCCGGAGCTCCTCCTCTGCGGGAGACACGGCCAGGTGATGCACACACTGTCCCCTCCAACTCAGAAACATAGCCAGAGCGAGCGCCATTCAATACCACACATATGCTGTCCCCATCTGTCCCCTGCTAGGCAGCAGCAGCCCCTTAGGCCCCTCCTCTGGGTACACACTGCAGAAGGAACCGCTAACTGCTAACTGCTCCCCTTTCACAGCTGGGACAAGGTCGGGCAAAGCAAGGCTGAGGATTTCTTTACTGTGCTCCACAGGGGCACAGAGCCGAACACGAGCATTTTATCCAGACACCTGGTCCATGGGACACCTGGGCGGAACACCTACAGAGTCAGTGAGTCCCGCAAGGCTGGCTCCGGGGTGCTGCAGCAGGTGGAGGCTGCGTTTGGCGGGCTCCAGGCACCCTGCTGCGGGGGAGCCTGAGAACCACCCAGGGCCCAGGGTTGGGGTGCCCCTGGAAGGTCTCCTGGGGGAGAGGAGACAGGAGTGAAGCCCTAGAAGAAATGAATGGTGGGTAAGACAGCTGAATGGCAGGCGGGAGTCCCGGGGTCTGCATGGCAGGGGGACAAGGACACTCACCACAACCCAACATATGCCAGGAAAACACAGGAGAGGAGCTCACTGGCTCCAGCTCCGCAGCGGGTATCACCCTGACTGGGTCAGGGCAGGCACTGCACAAGCCAGGCATCACACTGAGCGCCAGTGTAGGCACCATGACACACTGAAAATAATACATGGCATGAGTATGTGTTCATGTAATACTGTGGACCATAAAGTCACCTTAATTAAATAGACTGCAAATGCATGGTAATAAATCATAGTGAGTCCATGTAAATAAAACACAACCCTGGGGCAGGCTGTCTGGGCAGAGGGAGCTGGGGTCTGGAATTAGCCTGGGGGCAGGCGGGGGATACCAGGGGCCCCAGCAGTGGAAACACGCATCCTGGGAGAAGAACCGCAGGCATGCCGCCCCACGACGCAAAGCCTGTCCCCTCTGCAGCCACCGACCAGGGCCAGCGTGCCTGCCGGCCTCTCTCCTCTCTCTCACGGACTTCCCCACCCTAAGTCCCGGCCATGGGGCAGGGCTCCTCCCCCAGCAACAGCTGCTGTGCATTCGGGCCAGGAGCTGCCCAGGCTCATTTCCAAGGCCTCCTCAAGGACGGAAGACCCTGCCCTCGGGAGCCCCTGTGGAAACCCAGTCAGACCACACGGATCCTCTAGCTGGGCAGGCTGGGACTCGGGCAGCAGGGCCTCGGGAGGGTGAGTGGGTGCCACTGGGGTCAGACGGGTGGGTGGCTGCTGTCCTCAGGGCCTGGAGGGCTCCTGTTGGTAGGGGAGGGACAGCAGGCAGAGGAGAAACAAGCACTGCAGGCCAGTGAGGTGGCTGAGGGCCTCCACTTGGGCCACCTCTGCCCCTCACACCACAGCTGACCAGCACCCACCCTGTGTTTTCCCTCTCTGCTGCCCAGGACTCACAGGGGCCATTTACAAAGCCTGTGGACAATGCCCGCCCCCTGCCCCATTGGACCACATCACGGTGTGGTGAACAACCACAGGTCACCAGGGAAAGGGCCTGGTGAGGCACCAGTTACCCAGCCACAGCCTTGAGCAGTGTCTAGCCTGGGGCCTGGCACATAGCTGCCAGATGGGAGGGAGGGAAGGATGGGCAGACGGATGGATGCATGGGTGGGAAATAAACACCCTAGCACCTCTGCTTCTCCTCTCTGTGGCCAGCAGACAGGAGGGAAGCGAGGATCCAGGTAACTCCTGGCAGAGGGGACCCAGTGCTGAGCTGCCCAGACAGATGGCTTGACCCAGCTCCGCCATCCTCTGATGGAAAGGGAGGTTGTGCCAGTGGCAAAACTCACGCAAAAGCCGTTCTCAGGCAGCAGCTCCTAGAAGTGACAGCCTCAGAGTCAAATGCCCAGGGCTGCCCAAGAGGAAGCCCAAGGCCCCAGGACAGCCCCCAAGGCCTCAGGCCAGCTTTTGGCCCAGTGGGCAGAGGTCCGGCCTAGGGGCAGGTTCCACTGTGGAAAGACCGAGCCCACAGCCTCTGAGGGGCAGGGGGCTATGGGGTCCAGGGCTGGCTCAGGAACCTCGTCTCTCACACCACACTCTGTGGGACGCCACTGAGAGTGCCGAGGGGCTCATGGCCGGACACAGCACTTCAGGGGGAGCAGCCTCAAGGCTGGGTCACTTCTCATAGTGGGAGGAGGGTTCCACCACCTCCCAGCCTGGGGTCCAGACTTCCCTGTGTGACTCTGTCCCCTCCGGATCTGGGGACACCGTCTGACACCCGCCCCATGCTGGGCATGATGGTAGTGTTGGAAACAGAGATGCAGAACAATGCATCAGAACAGATCACCTCTCAACGCCACACAGCGTCCTTGTCCTCCTCACAGGACTGAAATAACCCAGGGTTTGCTCATTGCCCAGAGCTTTGGGGAACAGGCACAATCCAAGGTGCTGTACCACAAGGGGACAGCTGGCCACTGCGGCAGCGGGCAGAGGATTGGCCCATGGGGGCCGTGCCCTCCCACTCACTTGCAGTCCTGCCTGGGCCAGGTCAGCCTGACAACACTGACCAGCTGCTCTCCAGAGGGAAATGGGGTCCCTCCAGCCACTCCCACCCTGGCTAGGCTGCGACGTGGCCCCTCAAACCTCAGTGCCTCAGACAGGCTGGGACCACCCAGTGCACAGGGCACCCAGTATGGGGGACACAGACCCAGGGACCTGCTGGGAGACCGTGGGCACTTGGTTCTGCCCACTGTGCCCTGGGCAGCAAGTGAGAGCCAGCGCTGGGTAGATAGAAGCTCGTGTGGCCAAAATGGCAGCCTTGCAGGAACCTACAGAACAATGTCAGCCCTGACCTCTAAGTGCCTGCCAGAGCCAGATCTGGTCCTGGTGGGGAGATGGTCAGGGCCTGTGGCACACAGGAAGGACTTATTTCCACCAGGCTGCCTGGCAGTTGTGCCTTCTGTGTGTGGCCCTTGGACGGGGCAGGCCCAGGTCACAACTGTGGCCCAGTCTGACAGAACCTGTGGGAACGGTGCTCAGCCCCGCAGCCTGCACTCTGTTCTTTCCACCTGGGGCCCGGCAGCCACTGGAGTGCCAGCCCAGATGCCCACAGAGGTAGAGCTCGCCAAGCGTCTCCCTGCGCCTGCAGCCCCAGGGCCCCTGACCCAGCCACATGAGAAGCTTACCCCCTCGATAGGCCTGCAAAGGAACCCCAGGTGGCCTCATGTGCCTGGCATGTACTAGACACCTGCGACAAAGAAGGGACAGGAGCAAAGGCCAGCTTCCTGGAGGGACAGCCAGGTGATGAGTGAGTCCGAGGTGCCCAGGCTGAGCGGGCACAGGTGCAAGGAGGGCCCGGGGAAGGAGAAGCCATCGGGAGGGTGTCCTCCAGGTGAGCAGGCCACCTGTCCCCGAGGTGGCTGTGTCCCAGGAGCACCATGAGCCACTGAGGGGTTCTGGAGCTCAGCCAGGCCCCTCTACACCCACCCAGAGCCTTCGCTCCAAGACCAGCTCTGAAGAGCAGCCATTCGTGTTACAATGGCCAGCCTATCTCACAGGGAGCCACTCCTGAGTCCCTGGGCCCACGGGTCACCATCCACCAGGTCTCAGCTCAGAGCTACAAGAGACAAATGCTCACAACAGGGGGCCTCAGGAAGAAGCTGGGTGGTGTGGACAGCAGGACAAAGCAGGACCCCAGACACATGGCCACTTCCTGGGTCACAGAGAAGACGCGGGCGCAGCCACTGGACAGAGCACTGAGCAGTCTGACAGCGCTGGCAGCCACGGAAGGATGGGTGTGTCCCATGCGGCACTCGGAACGCCTGGGATGATCGCCCTCCTAGGGAGCAGGGCTGTGGTCTGACAGGCTCACGCAGGTCCCAGCAGTCAGTTGGCCTCAGTTCTGACTGCTGATCTCTCCAGTCTTGGGATGACAAGCTGAGCCCTTTCTGAACAGAAATTTCTAAGCCACATTTGCTTCTGTCCTGCCAGCCACTCTGTGGCCATGGCAGCAGCCAGGTGAATTCACGAAGGCTGCAGTAGAGCCAGGGACAGACCTGGGGCAGTACTCACGGCCCACAGGCAAGAGAACACCCCGCCAGCCCAGAACCTTCTTCCTGGGTGGATGGGGAGGTGTTCAGGGGACCCAGAGGCTCCCTTTCCTGTCCCTGTCCTGTAGCAGCCACCTCACAGACCTGGGGACACAGGGTCAAGCCCAAGATCTGGGTACAACCTCTGGACATGGGGAGCAGCTGCATCCCATGGCCTAGGACCTTGTCCAGGCAAAACACACATGGGTGGACCAGGGGAGGACAGAGGTCAACGCAGGTTCTGGTAATACTTAGGCTTGCTGAGTGTTGGCATCTGCTGGCTTGGCAGATATTTAGAGGCCCGGGTCAAGGCACAAGATGGCAGAAGGAGGAGGTGACACTTTCCTGTCTGTTCCTGCAAACCCCCAGCACCTCCCTGATCCTGCCCCGTTCGAAGGTCAAGGCCACCCAGAAGCCTCCTCCCCACCTGTGTGCACCAGCGAAGGCCCTTCTACCTCTCCTGGCTTCAGAAACTGGAAACCTTATCTTCCCTGACGCAGATGCCCCTGCCATGTTACCCAGCATCACCAAACCGTGAAAGGCCAGAGCATTCACCAAGCCTTAGCCAAGTCTGTCAGCGCCAGCCCCAGGGACGATGTGCGCACAGAGACCCCTCTGCAGGAGCGGGGGTGGGGGAGATGCACAGTGCCTACGGGCAGGTGGAGTGGGAAAGAAATGCGGGGTCCTCTGATTCTGCCTCTCCCCAAGAAAAGCCATTTAGCCCTGTTCTGTCCCGAGGGCAGGACACTTGCTCAGCACCAACGTAGTGTCCCGCCTGCCCCCTCCCGCACCAGGCTCTGCAGGACGGGAGGGCTCCCCCAAGCACACACCCTCCTGGCTCGGCCCCAGGCAGGAGGCAAATCCTCAGCCCTGCAGACCTGCCCAGCTGGCAGTGGGAGGCCAGAAAGGCTGCCCGCCTTTTCCTGGTTCCTCCTTTGCTGGTGGCGCAAAGGGAGCTAGAGAAACGAAGCCAGCTGGAACCCTGGACACTGACCGCCAGGAGGCCTCTCCGAGCCCCCAGGGTCACAGCAGCTGACAGGGTGGTCAGACCTTGAGCAGGCAGTGGAGGCCTCCGCCCGTGGTGACACATTTAGGTCAGATGCAGCACAGAGTCCAGCCGTCCTTCCACAGGACAAAAGCTACACAAATCCCGTCATCAGTTTTTCCCTCTCTTCGCCGAGTGCGGGGCTGACTTCCTGCCAAGTAGAAAGTGCTGAGCTGGTCATTCCAGAGGCCGCCTGTCCCACAGGCGTCCCCACAAGCCTGTGTCCACAAAGGCCGTCAGGGCCCATGCTCGGGGTCTCTGTGGAGGTGTCTGGTGAGCTCAGAGTCCCTCAGGTCCTGCCAGCTATCCCTGGCTCTGGACCCCAGACCCTGCATACTAAGGCACAGCTGCTCGGCCCCCTGCTACAGGATGCATGTGACATGGGGTTCCCTCCACGGTGTGCTGAGGGACAACACAGGTACTTCCTGCTCCTTGATCCCAGACCAAAGTCACCTGCAGGGTCATGGGGGCCCTCAAATTGTCCCACGCTGGTTTGCTTTAGATGCTGTATAAGTGTCTACAAGTGGAGTGGCTCAAGACCACATAGCTATGCCCCGCTGTCCCGATGTCAGAGCCCAGGCAGGTCTCAGAGGGCAAAAGCCAAGGTGTGGGGGCCAGTTCCTCTGCAGGCCCAGGGAGAGTCCTTCTGAGGCAGCGACAACGCCCTGAGGACCTCTGACTCACTGCCTCCCCTCCTTTGAAGCCATCTCATTCCTGTGCTGAGTCTGAGCCTTAGATAGCCCGGGTTGCCCCCTATCATAGGTCAATGGCTTAGTCACATCTGCAGGGTCCATTTTGCCATAGAAGGGCACACCCACAGGAGTCAGGGATTAAGCCGGGGACACTTTTAGGGAGCCTTGACTCTGCCTACCTCACTCTCCCTTGGGACAAGGAGTCCCTAGTGCCCAGGGCCCAGGTGGACATTCCTGTCTTTCTGAGGGCTGCAAAACAAGGTGTCCCCCTTCAGCAGACTGAATGGCCCTTCCTTCCATCTCCTCCCCTCCTGCAGCTATGTCCCCAGTGCACCTGAAGCAGGAACCCCATATCCCCCCAAGGTGGCCTGACAATAAACACTCATCTCTAACATCTCCTTCCCTCACTAGCACCAATGATGGTCAGCTACGTTCTCCAGGATTGATCTGATCGTGTGGCACACACAGGGCTGCCTTTCTCCCAGAGAGGAGAGCTGCGCCAGCTGCCTGTCCCTTAGGCTCCCGAGGTCCCAGCCAGACGGCGAGAGCCTCGTTCCACGCCTACAGGCAGCCAGGTCTCTGGTGGGGGGAAGACATAGCCTGGCACATGAGACCACAGGGGTCACAGTTTCCCAGGACTGGAGATGCCCCCCATACTCCAGGTCACACAGCTCCCCACCCCGTGACCTCCTCTCCTCTCCCATACTGAGCCCCGAGTGCACAGCTGACCTGGTTGGGCAGCCAGGACAGCAGGCAGCCACAGGAGGGTGTGGCAGGGGCAGCACACCTGCTGAGGGATGTACTAGGCCTTGAATCTGCCAAGTCCAAAGGGCGAACCCCAGAGGAAATTGATGCCATAATTTAGGGAATTCCACGCCCACACGAGCAAATCAGCAACCAAGGACAGCAATGGCAAGGACAGCAAGCTGGGCGTTCAGGGGTGTGGCACCAGAGGGAGGCCAGGTGGTCCCCAGGGCAATGAGGCCACCCCCACCTCTACCCTCATAAGAGCAGAGTTCAGGGCAGGGAAGAGGCCCAAGGGATGGGCCATGAGCCAGGGTCACCTCAGACTCATAGGGGTCTTGCAGCCAGGGTCTGAACAAGCCAGGCCAAGCTCCCCTAGGAGTTGCAGGAACTCTGTCCGTATCCCCATTTCTTTCTTTCTTTGAGACATGGTCTTGCTATGTAGTTCAGTCTAGACTTGAAATTGCTATGTAGCCCAGGCTTGCCTCAAATTCACAGCAATTGACTTGCCTCAGCTTCCCTGTTTGTTTATGAAGACCACTGGATCCTGCTTCCAAAGGGATGTAGCAAAACTCAGTCCCCAGACTTAGAGCCCTTGGAACCAGGAGGAATGCCCAGCAGCAGCACCCAGAGTCACACTGAACTCACCCACCCCAGAAGAGGCTGAAGGAGGCCTCGGAAGAGCTGGGCTGCCACCCTCGCAAGGTCTACTTCATACCTCCCCAGGGTCCAGGACAGGGAATAGGTGACCAGCTGATGGGGAACGCTAGGTCCACTTCCTTCCCCGCAGCACCCTGATCTGATGAGACACAAAAGAGATGCCACCCAGCCTCAACACCACACCACCGGCCCACGGGAAGCTATCAGGAGGCAGCTAGCAGCTTCGAGGCTATTTTTAAATCTGCAGAAGTAGAGCTCTCCAGCAAGAGTCCTCCTGGCACACAATTCCACAGGCCCAGCTTCAGCCAGAAATAAAACTCAAGTGATAATCCTTAAATAAAACTTCCCACCGGCCAGGAGCAGGGACTCGGGCTGTCCGGACAGAAACAGGAAGCTGGCCCTGGCCAAGTATGGCTGGCACACCTGCAGCACAGGTCACATGGCCCCAGGCTCTGCCTGCACCTGCACCCAGGCTGGTACTGAGCTCCGGCCCAATGCATGCCTCCCCTCATCATCACAGACCTTTCTAGAGCACAGAACCACACCCTCCCTGTCATACAACTTCATCCTCAGCCACCAGCAAGGGCCACTTCTGCTTCCTTCTTCCTGAACCTACTGTTCTTGGGGAAAGAGCTTGTCCCGGGAAATGCTGCACCTTCTTATCAACGCTGGCCTGCATTCCCTTCCTACATCTATAACTGCTGCACTAGTTGCTGCTCTGCACAGAGGCGACGTTTACAGGACAATGAGCAAACCGTCTCTGCAACACCGACTGGTAAACAGGCTTTAGGCATCTCACATTCCAACATGGCTGGCTGCTGCTCCGATGGCATGTAGGATGGGCACGTAGTGCATTGATATTTATTTCCAAGTAAAAATAAGAAGTGGGCTCCCAGCCAGTGCTTCCAGCCAGCATGGTTTTCAGGGAGCGATGACGGGCTTTCATGCAATATGCCGTGTTATATCTGATGCCCGTGGGCTGGACGTGGGGCCGCAGCTCAGCTCTGAGCTGGGCGATGCAGGTGTCAGAAATGTGTGCTCTGTTCTTTCTAACCAAGAAAGATGTCTCATCTTTCTAAGCAAGCACTCAGCACCCAGCAGCTAAACCCAGCATGCCACAGTCCTTTCCCACAGTGACAGGTTCCTTGCTCAGCATGGGCAGGGGGTGGACAGTGACATTCCACCTCTAGCAAAGTGAGGCTAGGCCGCAAGCCTCCAAGTGGATGAACATACCAGGGAGCAAAGGGGCACTGATGAGGTGCACATCCAGGACCCAACACTGGGCAGGATGGAGCGAACGCAGTGCTGCTACAGAACTGGGCTCTGCAGGGGCCCTGTGAAAGATGTGCGGAGGGTGGCCTAGCAGTGGAAGCAGCCACTCCATCCAACCACCCAGCCATTCATCTCCTCCCCCGTTATCCACTCCCAACCCCACCACCACTGCACCTCGCCTCTGCCTGGGCTCAGTCAGCCATCCACAGTCACTGCCTGCCCACGGTCCACACGGGCGCAAGTGCACTCAAGTGCATACTGAGCACTCACCAGCTGTGAGGCTCTGGGTCCACACTGCTGGGACTCAAGGCAGCAGTCACTGTCACCCCCTCCTGAGAGCACAGTTGGTGCAAGGAGGGGTGTAGACAAGGAAGGGTATCCCCGAGAGAAGAACACCAGGACGTGCCCAGCAATGCTCCAGCACTGTCACATGCCATGGAGGCCAGACTTTGCCAGCTCAGCCTAGTCTGTGCAGACACGGGATTCAGGGGGCCCATCTGTGACCTCTAGGAGGTGACTGAGGGTGAGGGCTGCTGCCCAGGTGTGTTCTCTGCCCACTGGAAACACGCAGCCTCAGTTGTGCACTGGGAGCAAGGATAACACACGCCGGGCCCGGGCACCTGGTGACATGTCCGTGGGGCAGGATGATGAGTTGATGCAAGACGGCAGAGCAGAGCCACAGCTCCCGTGGACTTTGATCGTGTCGTCATCCAAAGCACCCGTCAGGGGATAACATCCTCACTACATGTCACTCTGTCCCAAGGAGCAAAGAGATGAGGCCAGAACCCCAGCACGACAGCCATGGGTGGAGATCCAAAAGTTGGTTCCAGAGACATCTGGTCAACCTCACACCTGACTCTTGAGCA
This sequence comes from Dinomys branickii, assembly GCA_004027595.1. NCBI lineage: Eukaryota > Metazoa > Chordata > Mammalia > Rodentia > Dinomyidae > Dinomys > Dinomys branickii. Next base: position 22,796 of record PVLD010006249.1, read on the forward strand.
GCAGGCCAGCAGCTGCTACGCTCCGCTGTGCACCTATGGCTACAGGAAGCTCCCAAGATCCTTCTGTTTGCAGAAGAGTGACGATGAGGAGGCACCCTCACCTCCACTCACCCAGGCTGGCCACCTCCCACCCCACAGGGCCCCTTGGGGAAGTATGGGAAGTACGTGCCTCTTCAAGCCTCAGGCCTCTAGCCCAGCCCTGCTCATCTGCCTGAGCAGCTTCTTCTGGAAGTCCTCCCTTAAGGGAAGGGCTGGCCACCTAGACCGGAAGCAGGAAAGGGAGCAGGAAGGGGGCTTCCAGTAGTATCGAGTCTGGGGAGCAAAACGCAGCCCTTCTCTGAGTCACACGCTCCAGAATCCTGGTCCAGCTAGCTGTACCCACTGGACAGGTGGCTGCAGGTGGCTGCCACTGTACAGGTGTTAGTGGCCCAGAGATGCAGCACAGCACCCAGGGGTGTCCCCCTCTAGCTAGCTCAGGGAGGGCTCCACAGGCTTCGCACCAGCAACCAGGAAGCCCCCAGGCCCTGGGGTTCTCAGAACTGCCTGCTCTCCAAAATCCAATTCCACATCCAGTTTCTCTCAGGGAGAGGCTGTGTGTCCACTGCAACATTGGAACATCTTAGTTCCCTGCAGGCTATTGATAAGTACGCGCTCACATATATAAACCACAGGACTGGGCACATTTCCACTCAGAAAGCAATGTGCAATGGAAATGCACTTGGGCTGAAAATGTGTGCTGCTTTTCATTTACTCATGCCCATGCCCTTCTTTCACAAATTTAGGCTCCTGCCTTTAGCCACGGACAGAAACACATTTCAGCCACGCCCTCTCCATCCTGTGTCATTTCCTCACCGAACATTTGTACTCTTCCATTTTTAATAACTGGAGAGGGTTGCTGGACACCAGCGCTATTTCCTCTCCCCCGAGGAGGACGAGTCCACTTTCTGCGAGAAGGGACTGCAGATCATTGAAAGGATTTTAACCCTGACCACTCAGGCGCTGATGGCAGGGCAGGTGAGGGCCTATGCAGGGAATGCTCCTAACTAATCCTCGCAAAGGGCAGGTAACAGGCCAGATGCTGGGGTCCCCGGTCAGACCCGTGCTCTGTCCATGTCCACACCCCACATCCAAGCTCCCTCCCACAGACTGGGGCGACACACACAGCCAAACCAGCGCCAGCTGCAGCCCCAGGGATAGCCAGAACACATGTGTGGCTCCCAAGGTTATATAACCCCCTTTCCCACACGACACACTCCCCTGGGTGCAGCAGACTCTCCCAGGCTCATCACACCCCACCTCCACCCTCCTGCTCCTGCTCCATCCTCCACGACATGCTTGGGCACAGTCCAGCCCAACCAGGGCCACAAAGCACAGGGAAGCCAGTGAGAGCCACCTACGTACCACCTCTGGCAGGAGGGGCCGGGGTAGTGTCACCTCCCATTGGCAGGGAGCATCGGGCCAGGCCACACCAGGGCCACCCTGGGGACACAGATGTAAATCAGGCACCACCAAGGCGTGACCACATGGATGTAATGCCAGTGTGGAAAGTGTGACTGTGTAGGGAAGAACAGGAAGGAATGTACACGTCTGCTTCTATCTAAAATTCAGTGGAAGGAATTCGTGTAAAATTAAAAGAAAACTGTCTTCCACAGAGGAAGGGAAGGAGCAGGTGCCGGGCTGCAGGGAGAGTAACTCCAGTGCTTTGAATACACCTTGACCTTGGGACCATGTGGATAATTCTGTTTTCCTTATTAATCTTTGACATGGGGTCTTACCAAGCTGCCCAGGCTACTCTTGAGCTCCTGGGCTCAAGTGATTCTCCTGCCTCAGACTCCTGAGTAGCTAGGATTATACCACAACAAACAATTTAGATAGCTATAAGAATTTAATTTTAAACGGGATGTGGTGGTACATACCTGTCATCCCAGCATTTGGGAAGCTGAGGCAAGTGGACTGCTGAGAATCTGAGGCCAGCCTGGGCTACAGAGTGAGACCCTGTCTCGAACTCCCCCAAAAACCAAAAAGCATTTAACTGTACAAAGAACTCCGGAGGTATGTAATGGGATACGGTGACATCACACACCCCAAGAGGGTGCACAGAAGACAGGCTGCTGCATCGGTGACCCTGGACAAAGCTGCATAACCCGAGCCTCTCCGTGAGGCAGCAGAGCACAACGCAAGTGGAGGACACCCTTCAGATAACCGGCAGACCCTCTCCTACCAGGAAATCAGGAGACACAGACAGTGGAGGACAGGACACCACACAGGACTTGGAACTTTTCCTCGGCCACAGTGGACGCGGCTCGGTGATGGTGAGGCAGAGAAACGTCGCACTCTAGATCACGGCTGGCAGCAGCACTGATTTCCTGGTCTCTGATAACCCCACCACAGTCAGATAGAAGAGGCGAGCTCTGAGGAAACACACCTCGGGAAGTGCAGGCGCACGGACAAGCAGGCATGCGGAGACAGGAGGGAGGATGGGCAGATGGTAAGACAGTGAGGCAGCCAGGGGTGGCACAGATTTAACCCTTAAGGAATGAGTGGATGACCGAGAATATAGCTCAGTGGCACAAGTGCCTGCCTGGCAAGTGCAAGGTCCTGAGTTCGATTCCTAGTACCAAAGGAAAAAAAAAACAGGAATGAGTGGATGAAAAACATTTGGGACTTCTTTACAAGCCTGAAATTGTGTCCAAGTGGAAAGTTAAAAAGAAACAAAGGCTCCCTCTAAAGCCTAAAGAGAAGCCAGCCATGCACTGACTCAATTCTCACTGACACGTGGAAGAAGAGGCTCCTGCTGGTGACTTTAAAGCAGGGATTCCTGCCTCTCGCAGCACAGCCCCTGAGGATACAAGAACTAGACACAGACACCGGCTGTGCTTCCGATCGTGGCTGGCGGTAGTCCTGGTATTTTATCCTGAGTTGTGTGTGTGTTTTCGCGGGGCACAACCAATGAGTAATGCTGGTGTCACTCCCTGCAAACCAGGATTTCATGAGAGAAAGGGAGGATGGGAGTCTTTAGGGGCTGAACAGAAGCCGGGGCCAGGATGTGACCCCTGTCCAACGCTCTGCTGTAGGCACTTCGGGCCCTGGCCACACCCACTAAGCAGGCCAGGCATAACGGCAGAGGCCCAGAGAGGACCTCAGGTCCGCAGGAGCCAGCATCGTCTTGCCAACAGCCCCCACCAGGGCCGGGCAAGGAGTGTGTGCGAAGGGCCTGAATGTCTTGCCACTCCAGGATGGGGATTTGGAAACACTGCTGGAGACTTCCGTGGCTCAGTGGCTGAGTTTTCGGGAAGCCCAGTAGATTAAAAACTCCAGGATTAAGACACATCAAAAGTGCTCAAATCGGAGATCTCCTGATGAGATCACAAGCCCACAAGAGGCCACACCCTCACTGGCTGCAGGGTAGGAGTGAATTCTTCATCTTACACCAGAGAACAGAGAAAGCACACGCATACAGCTGGGCTTTCCTGTGGGGACCAGACCTCAGGGCCACCAAGCAGTTGGCAGAGGGAGGCCTGCTCTCAGCTGATGGACAGCATATGCAAGGGATGCCATCCTGCCATCCCCAGTGAAAGGATGACCGGGTGACAACTGTCTGGGTTGGGACCCCAGAGAGAACCCAGCCATGTACCCCAACCACCGACTCAAGGGGAACAGAAGGATGGGCAATTCAGAGGGTTTTGGACTCACCCTTTAGTCTATAAAACACACTGAGCTACCAACAAAAAATTAACAGATGAAACAGTAGGATTTGGGCTGGGGCTCGTCCGAAATGCCCAGGGAGGGAGGGGAAAAGGAAGCCATTCTGACCCAACTCAGTTCCTGTTGAAACACTCTGCATCAAAAGAGAGCTCAGGCTGTTACCTGCTGCATTGCTGGGCACATTCGAAATAGTCCATAATTTAAAAATACTACTGGGTCACCTATCATCCCAGTACTAGGGAGGCTGAGAGAAGAGGATCACAAGTTCAAGTCCAGCCTGGACAACTTAGGGATATCCTGTCTCAACATAAAATACAAAGGCTGGGGATGTAGCTCCATGGTAGGGTGCCCCTGGGTTTGACCTCCTGCACTGCAAAAAACAAAACCAAAACACTGCCTGTAACTGCCCACCCATGACATTGGGCTGAACTTCACACCCCACTTCAAGAGCTACTGGGGAACAGGATGAGACACCCTCTTGTGGAACCAAGGACAGGATGCTGAGCACAGTTCCAGAATGCCAGCAACCACATCCCGGGCTAGGCAGCCCCCTCAGTCCTCCTCAGGGACCCTGCCCCCCCAGAGAGGCCCCCGCGGCTGTCTTGCTTCTGCACCTTCTCCTGACCCACCCCAAAGGGCTCCATGCACACACAGGCCTGGGCACTGCTTGGGTCTGTCACCAGGTGAACCTATGAGTCAGACACTGACCCTGGCCCTGGAGCAGCAGTCAGGGAGCAGACATGAGAGGCAGCCTAGCCCCCAGCCTACAGGTGTGGGCAGATGAAAGCCCCAGAGCTGGTGCCTGCTGTGCCCTCCCAGCCCCTGCACGGTTCCAGATGGAGAACGCACCCACACTAAGCTGAGGTTGCACCCTCCTGAGTCTACACAGCCTGGGCGGGGAGGAAGAGGGGCGTCAGAGATGTGATGAAAATCAGAACCCAGGCCAGTAAGCTTGAGCGAAGGCTAAGACTGTTGGGTTAGAGCAGCAGGGGGACCCCAGCTGTGCAGGACGTCAAGAGGAAGGCAACCTGCCAGCAGGTCCCAGGCTGAAGGCTTCAAGACCCAAAGGCCACTTCCCTAGGCTGCCTCCTCCCAGCCGACCTCCTCACAGCATCGCTCACCAGGGATCACAGAGCAGGGTCCCCCATGGGCGCCGGCTGGGCCCCCTGGCTTTACCCCTTACTAGAGGACATCATTCAACCGCATGACTTCAGACCTGCATGCTTCGGTTTCCTCTTCTGTGAAACAGAGGACGTGGAGAGAAGCAGAGAGGAGCAGAGCGAGATGTCGTGGGGTCACACATGCAGGGCCCTGCCGGGCCGCTGGGGTCATCATTCCCTAGGTACCAAGGGCAGAGCAGGCAGGGCTGGCAGACCAGGGTCCAGCGTCTCCCACGAGCGCAAGGAACAGACACTCACTTTCAGACTCCTTCAAAAGCCCTTCAAAATCCCAAGTTAGCCATCAGAAATGCACTGTGCCAGATTTGCTAAATGAATCTGAAATCTGGGGACAGGTTTCACTCCTCCTGCCTCCTCTGGCCTGGAGAGCAGCAGATGGGAGATGCAGGTGCGGGAGGCCGAGGGCATGTGGGGATGTCCTGACTTCTGAGCCCAAAGAGCCTCACAGACCCACATCTGTCCCCACATCCAGTGAAAAGGCTCCTGGGCACACATGGGCAAGACGACGACCCCACCTCAGCCCCACTCCCACAGGTCCCATCCCAAGCAACACTTCTGGGTACTCACGCAGGAAGTGCTTCTCCAGTAAGGCGATTTCCAGGTGACCCTTGATCTCGTTCAGGCGATCAAACTCTGTGCGGTTAAAGTCCTGAGGGCCTGTGGCCATGATGAGGGTCCCTGGACCAGCCTGGAAGGAAAACACCGAGTACTCAGAGGCAGCCTGGGTCTCTACCAGGCGGATGAACGGCCTCCAATGCCCAGCATGACAGGTCAGCGCAATGACCCCAGGTCCCCTCTGCACCTGCCTGAACCCCCAGAAGGAAGAAGACGTGGCTCTGCTGTAAGACTCCTAGCAGCCCACTCAGGATCTCAGACCGGGCAGACACTCTGGGTGCCAGTAGGAGGTCCACATGAAAAAATAATGGGAAAATTAAAACTCTTAAGTGAGGTGCCAAGTGCCAGAGTGGTCACAGCACTTATCTTGGGCTGCAGAAGGAAGCGGGCAGTATGCCCAGGGTGCTACGGCCCAGCCAGAGCATGACAGCCACCCTGACAGCCAGACCTGAGGCAGAGGGGACAGCACAGCACACAGAGCACACAGGAAAGGAGACAGCTCCCAGGCACTCTCAGCAGAGAGAGGGGAATCAAGTGGCCTCCTGTGCCCTCCACAGCGGCTTGATAAGCCACTGTCCCATCCCTGCAGGCTCCCATTACAGGCCACACGCCAGGGGGCGGGCAGAACAACCACTCCACACCTTGCTGACCGAGAAGAAGGAGAAGGGCCTGCAGGCCCATGCAAGATGCTCACACGGCCTCCCCCCACAGCTGCTGTCAGACAAGAAAATGCATGGAAGTCCCTGCCAGAATGGGGCCCCGACCTCCTCGCCTGGACCCCAGACCTCTTCCTCCAGGGGTAGGGATGGTGAAACAGAATCTGTGCTCAGGCTGTTTGGCTGTGACGCTCCCGACACCATCACCTCCCCAACACTGTCACCTGCTCAGAGGCCACGGCCTGAAGAAGGGGCTGATGGGAAGCAGTGGTTCCAGGCCAGGCCCTGGGGACCTGCCTTTCTGCACCGTCAGCTCCTCTGGCCACGGGACACCCGTTCCTGGGGGGAGGGACCAGGCCCGGACCAGGCCCTGTTATCTGCTGCCTCCTCGGAGCCTGGCACCAGCAGCAGAGAGATACCGTGGGGTGGGCTGACAGCAGGGCCTGGAGGGGAACGTGCGAGCCACACGCACTGCGGCCCACACAGAGGCAGCCCTGGTCCGGGCTCCAGCCTGACCTGGAGGAAACTGTGGGTGCAGGGAGTGGGGCCAGGCAGAGCTGCCCAGAACCACGCAGCAGACATCAGCATCCAAACATTTATCTGCAGGTGGCCCCAACACGGCCACCCTCCTGTGCTCACAGCACCTGGTAAAGGCCACCAAGAACTGAGTGCACAACAGGGGCCACGCCCACCGCCCCCTCATGCAGAGTGCGCAGGGCCGCAGAACCTGCAGCTCCCTGATAGATTAAAGACCAGCAACTTAGTGACCTAGGGAGAACCTGTCTCAAAAGCAAAAATTTTTAAAAAGGACCGAGGATGTAGCTCAGTGCAAAGACCCTGTGTTCAACCCCCAGGACTGCAAAAAAACAGAAAAAACAGAACAAAAACGAAGTCAGCTGCTGAGACACCTGGCATCTGCCCGAAAATCATCCAGCGGACACGGGGACAGCCACAGATACCAGGACGGCCAGGAGGTGGTCATGGTCCTCCACAGGGCACGAGACTCATAGACACTCCCTCAGGTTCAAGTGTGCTGGGTGCTGGGGACATCTGCTGTGAAAAGAATGTTTGAATCCCCAAGCAAACCTCAGGCCATGTCCAACCCGCTCATTCTCCGTGCACCCTGGGCAGCTCCAGGTCTCCTGGTGGGTGACCATACCATCCTGAGCAGGTGGACACCCTTTCCCTGGCCTTCTGGAGACTTCTCCCCTGCCCTCTACTGGGGAGACACAGAGTCACACGGAGCCAACCCGCCCCAGCGTGGAAAGTTGTCTGGAGAAGGAGGTCATCAATGTTGAATGGAAATGGGATCCGGCAGCCCAGACAGCTCTCGGCCTCCCCCCGCCCCCCACACCCAAGAAGCACCGCACAGCCCCACCACCCTCCAGGGCAGCCTGCCCTCCATGAGCCCTGCCTGCCAGGGAACATGTCCTCCACATTCTGCCTGCTCCTCCTGGTTTAGAAATCTGCAGGTGCACAGCCTGAGGGCCACACCTGGGCTCACCATCTGTGGAGAGACCTTGCAGATATCCCAGGGGGCAGCCCGAGGATGGCCCAGGAGTGGGTACGGGTCACACAGGATTATCAGGCCCTGCCCTGCCTGCCCTGCCCTGCCCTGCCTGAGAGATGTCCAGATGTTAGGTGAGTGTCAGGCACCACCTAACATGGAAGACACTTTCCACAGAATCAGGAACTGAACACAGCACTCGCTAAAGACAGAGTACATCCCCCATGCCCCCTAGGCCTGCCAGCCACCACCCGCCTAAGACAGAGCCCTGGGAGCCCCACAGGTGGAGCTGGGAAGGAAGGCCGCGTCCTCTAGTGACAAGAAGGGTGGGAGGGCCCCAGGAGCCAGTGGCCTGGGCCTGCATCATCGGGGCTCGTGTCCAAGGCAGGGATCACAACTCCACAGAAGGAGCAGACAGCACAGGAGAGTGATCTACCTTGGAAACAATGTCTCCACGAGAAATGCTTCTGAGCCCAAATCAAAACAGTGCCCACCACGATCAGGAGGCAGGATGGAGGTGTCAGGGGGAGGCCAGAGGAACTGGGGAGATATGGGGAGAGCAGCAGCTGCCCTGGGGTCTGGAACTCATGCCTTGGGCCAGCCTGACTCTGCCACTGGCTGGGAGCACATCCCCAGCTGTGAAAGCCACCCAGAGCCTCAGTCTCCACATCTGTCAGGTGGGAACAACGGCCCAGAGAGGAGCTGCCCGGGCCGTGGGGCGGCACAGACTCCCTGGCATGACACGTGTCCCTCTAGACACAAGGCAGCTGGGTCACAAAAACCCAAAACAGGGCCAGTTGGGCCCCGGTTCTGCGCAGCCTGCAGCTAATGGGCATTTTCATGATGGCAGAGGAAACCAGGTTGGACAGTGTCCGCCAATTCCCAGCACCTCAGCCCTGGCAGGTCAAGTTCCAAGGTCTACCACACTGCCCATTCACCTGGCCAACCAGAGCACCTCACAGGACAAGGGGTGGCCATGCAGCAGGCAAGACAGACCTGGTGTGGGGACGGACCCTGCCACCCCAGATAGCACCTGCATAGGGCAATTAAGGTCTAGAGCTACAGGACCAGCTGTGGCCTCTGAACACAGGGGACTGCATCAAACCACAAGGCAGGCCTGGTGCAGGAAGCTGCGCGGCCCCACCCACATCCAGGCGGCAGCACAGGGTGGGGGGCCAGGCTGTCAGGGGCAGCACCAGTGAATTATTAATTCCTGCTGGGAGCAGCGCACTTGCGGCCCTATTACGGAGCATTAATAATACAGGAGCAGGGGAAGGGAGTGAGGCGGCCACATTTGGAACGAAAACCTGGCTCAGGCAGGGAGAAAACCCCACGGGCCACTGAGGAGGATGGGCACACAGTGGGGGGACGGCCACAGCCACACTGGGTGGCTTTGAGCAGCAAGGAGGAGGCGCCACAGCCAGCCAGGCAAAAGGGCCACACAGTGCCCTTCCTGCCCGTTCTTCTCACCCAAACCATACAAAACAGCTTCTGGAGAGCAGGCACCCATGGTCCAAACCCACCCCAGCACAGCTCAGCTTCAGTGCTCCATGGATGCCCAATGCCCAGCCAGCCGTCAGGGGTCCAGGACATCAGAGAGAAACACCTGGCAGGTCAGATGTACAGGCCCTGCCCACCAATATGCTTCCAGGGTCAGGCCAGCGTCTCTGTGACACTTCCCCTTGAGAAATCTGCCAAGCAGAGGCACCTGAAGGGATGGTGAGCAGGCAGTGGGGGGCAAGGGAAGGAGGAGCGCCAGGCCCTGTTCCCATTTGTAGCCAGCCCAGGGGGACAGCAATCCGCCCACAATCACATTGGACTCAGTGACTGAAGACCTGGGTAGGTCCCAGCATACACCAGGGACAGCGGGGACACCCGGGCAGCGTACTCACAGGGTCCCTGAGCTCCTCGCTGTCTCGGGGCGAGGTCCGAGGGATCTTCAGGGGCAGCTCGTCGGTGCACTCGGTGTCTGAGGCATTGGGCGACTCCGCGAGGTCCAGGCAGTCCTCTCTTTTGGGGCCTCTGAACCTGATCCTGTCCAGCCTCCTGAGCATGTTCAGCACCGAGCTCCTGGGCCTCACCTGGACATGACGGGCGGGCTCCCTACAAGAGAGGGGCTCAGTCACAGCACCTGCCACACATGACTCTTGTCCCCAAGCTCCTGCTGGCAAGGAGTGGCCACAGACCTCACCTTTGCCCGCCAGGCCAGCCCACTGTCTATCGCCTCACCCGCCAGGCTGGCCGCCCATGGACTCCCTCCACTTCAGCCAGAGCAGGCCCCCCAGGCCCCAGCAGGGCAGAAGGACACCCAGGTCCCCAGTGGGCCATCCCGGCTCATCACAGTGACTCAGACCCAAGGGTAAGGGAGGAATTCAGTGTGGAGTGTGGGCTGGAGGGCTGACCGCTCTCCAAAAGTGCCCCTGTCACCAACCCAGCAGAGGTACGGCTCCGCATGCCCAGGGACGCCGCCCAGGTTCTCCGCCCCATGCTTCACCCTCACGGTCCAGCCCAGTTGAGCCTCGGAGACTCAGCCAGGCCATACTCTTTCTACAAAGTCCCCTCAAGGCTGGGGCAGGAGCCTGACCTGGCAAATTAGGCCTGCAGGGTGGGGCCAAGGCCTGCCTGCCTCCTCCTTCAACCTGAGAAGCAGGTCATGTACTTGTGCAAATGCATATTTGTGTGCACCAAAGAATTTACAGGCCCCGTTACACCAGGACAGCCAGGCAGCCCCCAGACTCCCAGTTGGTAGGGAGTGGCAGCCCCTCCCCACATCTAGCACCCCATGCCCAGGGCCACATCAGGTCAGGCAGATGGCCAAGGGCCCCCAGCTCCAGCCTTGGTCCCCACAGCACAGCTCTAGGCCAGCACTGCAGCTCGGGGTGCGGCCCCTCCCACCCACCTGGCTCCCAATGGCTACATGGCCCCAGGTCCCTGGGCGCACTGTGCTCACAGCCCAGGCTCCCCACCAGGTTTTCTGTCTACAAAGCAGGAGTGATCCTGACAAGGTAGAGACATTCTTGGAATCCAAGATGATACATGCCACATGCTGGGCAGGCTCTGACCTTGGGCTGGACCCAGGAAGCCACAGAACCACTTCTGTGGGAGGAGGAGAGGGCTTCATGTAGATGGGTTTTGGCTTCCTGCTTGGCCTGTAACGTAGAGCAACCCACCTGCCCTCTCAGGACAGCTCTGTAGCTTGGGGCGAGACTTTGTGGGGACCCCAGACCTTGCTCAGCAGGCACAGGAGTAGGCTCTGAGTCACAGGCAGCTGAGGCAGGGAGCTTGCTGGGGAGGGGCCTCAGGTGCCCTGACTCAGGCTCTCATCTGGGTCCCTGGGACGTGGAACCTACACAGGTGGCTCTGGTGGCCAGCGTACCGAGCTGGTGGGAGCCCAGAGGTGCACAGCATTGCACAAGGCACAGGTGGGGACAGGCCACCCTGCGGAGGAATATCACATACAGGAACTGTGAACACCACAAGGGCCAAAGGAACAGTAAACCAAAAATCAGACCAACCGAAAGAAAAGAGAACTTGTCACTCAGCAAACCCTAGAGAGGAGACAGTGGTTGATACAACAGACCAAGCCAGGCATGGTGGTCTACGCTATAATCCCAGCACTAGGGAGGCTGAGGCAGGAGGATCACCATGAGTTCAAGGACAGCCTAGGCTACAGAGTAAGTTCAGGACTGGTCTGCACTACATATAGCAAGATCATCTCAAGCAAACAAAAACACTGAAAAGTGAATTCACAGGGGAAAAACGTCTAATGGACAACTGAACGCATATAAAAACCTTCCACTTGGTAAAAAGTAAAGCACAGCAAGGTAGCGCACGCCTGTCACTCTAGAACCCTGGGAGACTGAGATAGGAGGGTGGCAAGTTTGAGCCCATTCTGGGCAAGCTACTGACGTAATGCAATCCTGTCTCAAAATAAGTAGTGAAAGGAAAATAAAGAATAAGACAGGAAGCATGAGTAGCTAATCTGATAAACGAAGATCAGTATCTTGGTTACCAGACAGCTTGAATAAATTGGGAAAAATTACAAGCCCACCTCCTAACTCCTGCATAAGTTGCCAACATTGCCCATCAGGAATCAGCACTCACCAGCAGCCAGGTGTGCACGAGGACCGAGCACATGGATGCCTTGGTCAGGGGTTCCACCCCAAGATGCCAGTCCAGGACCAAATCCAACACACATAGCCCCTCTCTGCCCAAAAATGCCCCTCAGAAGCAAGGAAGACCAGAAGACCACACCATGCCCACTGCAAACCCTGGCACACAGGACCTCTGTGGCATCCACTGTGGCCTCCTGCAGGACACCAATTTGGAATGTGACCTCGCTACTGAGGTCACATGACGCTAGAGGGTGCGTGAGAAGACATAGGGCATGCAGGGCACTGCACCCCAACACCAGCTCAGGGTGGTTTTCAACCCTTCTCTCTCTCTCCAGGGCTGGCCCTATATTTTCCTGTTGCTCTTTTGAATACATTATTTTATTCCGGTAAAATACACAGGAGACTTCCCAACCTACTCCTTGTGAAAGGTGCAGTTCCTAACACTGCACATGCAGCTGAGAACGCTTCATCCGGGAAAGCCAAAGCTGCACTCCTTAAACACCCACTCCATAGTCCCCTCCCCAGCCAGCCCGAGCACCACCACTGCTGCATAGAACGGCAGGAAAAGAACAGACACATAAATCCTAGTGCCACAGAACACCTACTTCCTGCGCTTCCGGAGACTCCACCTGGGCCACCCTCCTCCAAGGGCAGCAGCACAGAGGAGGCTGTGCATGCCCCTGGGTGGAGACGGACACCTGCGCAGAGCCACACACATCCAAGCAGAGCAGCAGACACCAGCTCCGGTCCCCGCGTGCCCCTGCCCGGCTCACTGGTGGCTCTGTGCTGAGCTCTCCTCCTCTGCTGTTCTGAGTTCCCTGAGGCTGCACCCCTCCACACTGAAGCTTCGGCAGCTAAGGAGGGCACTGCACCGGTAGGTGGACAAAGGCGTCCAGTGTGGCCAGGTGTCCGCTGAACACACAGTGGCCACCTATGGGGCTCCGCTCCCCAGGGTCCTCCTGCTGCCCTCCTCACCCTGCCCCAGGCGGGCATCCCGACATGCAGCCCGGGAGTAGGGGTGTGGAGGACCACCTGGGGGACTCCCCTTAAAAGAGCAGTCGTCTCCCTTTGGGCTGAACCTGGCCCCGCAGGAGGTGGAATGAAGAGCCGTGCGCCACGCTGTGGGCTGGAATTGAGCCTGGAGCGAAGAAGCTACGACCTCCCAGGGCATAAATGGTCATACATCAGAGCTGAGGCACTGACCCTAAAACATCACATACTACCTCAGTTGTGTCATGCAGATTACTTTCTGCATGTCCTTCTCTCTGCATTTGCAGAGGTGATTTCAGGCCTCCCACCCAGCCCAACTCACGGCACTCCCTACTTCCCGCCACTCTCACAGGCACTCATCCTCAGGCCACTCCCTTCTTCATGAATGAATAAAACCCAGGTTCGGCCCTGAGTGGAGGCCTTTGTTCTGGTTAGCCATCATCATGGCTGGACTTAGGACCCCTCGGTCCCCCACAACTACAGATATGCCTTAGTGTCTTTATTATTACCATGAGTTGCACTGGAAGTGGTAGATTGGAATTAACTCATCAGAATTCCAGTAACTTCTCATGGCATTACAAATATAAACTTCCTGGGCCCCCACAAGGACCGGGAAGGGCACTCTATAAGGGGTCCTAGAAGGCCCCTCCCCACCTCTGGCCCAAATCCCCAGGTTCTATAAAAGCCCAAATGTTCACACTACAGGCTGGAAGGTCAGTACTCCATACCAATCAACCAGGCCCGGGCACCAGCCTTCGTCCTAGGACTCTCCGTGTGACCCCAGAGCAGGAGCTGTCCTCACTCACCACATCGCCCACCCAAGTGTCGCAGATCTGCTGTTCTGGGTGCTGTGTCCCTGTGACTGGGTCCCCAGCAGCCCCCAGGCCTAGTGCCCAAGCCCACTCCCCACCATCCATGGAGGAGGCAAACTCTCCAGCCCACAACCCCGCTGCTCTGCTCAGGAAACCCCACCAAGCACCCTCAGCCCCACCTCATCCAGCTCCACAGTACAGAAGCCCAGACTCCGCAGCCCCTGCCCTCACAGCTCCTGGGTGCTGCTGCTCCCCAGGGGCCCCACTGTCCCTTGTCGGACCCTCTCTGGGCAGCACAGGGCTCCGGCCTGACCCCAGCCCTCTGCAGAGTGCACCCCACATACCCCAGCCTGCTTCCCTGTACCTCTATCTGAAGGCAGATGCTTGGACACCTCAGCTGCAGCTGTTTTGGGGCACACGTTGAGGACCCTGTAACCGCACGTCTTGCACAGCTGGCTCCACAGAAAGGCCTGGGGGAGGGCGATGCCTGGGGGTGGCTGGGGGTGGAGGGCTCACGGCACCTCAGGCTCCCCTGCCCCTCTGTGCAAGCAGGACAGAGTCCAGCCAGGCCCTGAGCGCAAGCTCGCTGCCTGTGAAGGCGGTGAATGGCTTCCGGACGCACAAAGGAGGCAGTGTCCGCAGCCAGGCTTGGGAACCACAGAAGCCCTCATTTCCCTTTCCCACCCCAGGCTGGTAAGAGCCAGCAGGCACTGCCCTCCTCTGGCCATTGCCAGACCCTGACTTCTTTCTGTAGCCTTGCAGCCTGCCTGGCTGCGCCCCTCACAGCCAACCATCCCAGATAAACCATGCCCACTTTCCCTGCAGATGCCAATCCTTCCCCCCACAACACCCCAGGGGACCGGGATGCTGGCAAGACCCAGCCCCTTTGTCCTGGGCCAAGGCTCAGTGCTCTCACTCTGGAAGATGGCCCAAACCTCAGTCTGAAAGGCTTGGGATCGCCGGGAGACCCTGGACAGACAGACAGACAAGGACAATGAAGGCAGCTGAGAGGACATGAGATGCAGCAGGTTCTGCAGTGGAAAAGAGGGTCAGGACCCCCAGCCCTATGGCTCCCTAACTCCCCACAAAAGGGCTCCAAGGACCCAAAAGCACACACAGCTCCCGGCTGCCAGCCCATCTCCCTGGATCTCGGCATCCTCGGGGACTGTGGTGTGTTACAGTCCTGCAGGTTAGGCTGCTGCAGGACCTCTGTAACCCTGACATCAGCACAGGATGTCATACCAGGCTCCTAGAGCCTGCTGGCCACCCCACCAGCTCCACCCTGCATGTTAACATCACCCCAGTCACTGCCATGCATCTGCACAGGCTACAAACAGGGAGGGATACCCTCAGCCCCGGGTGTGACCCTCGCCCTGGCCAGCAGCCATTACCACCTGGGACATCCACCACCTGGACACAAGGGACCCAGTGCCCTTGTGTACACCATAGTAAAACATGGGGGAGCAACTCGGGATGATGGGACTTTGGTGTCTACCTTCGCTTGTTTTCAAACTTTCACTTCTATCAACGAGCTCATAAAACTCCCCACAGCCCAGCAATCTGCGCTTACAAACAGCATGGGCAGGGTCCTCCGAATCCAGTGGCTGCAACACCCAGTGCAGGGCTTGGTAGACATCAATGTCCACTTCCCACCCTGCAGGCTTGGGGCGCATGTACAGGAACTAGGAGCTATGGTTTGACTGCAGAGTGTCCCTGGGTCCCTGTGGGCGCCAGGCAGCCCCAGGAGGCAGGGACACATGGCCAAGCTGGCTGGTCCAGAGCCCATGGGACCTCGGGGTGGAGGGGCATCTGCTAAAGGCTCCATTGAAGTTTAGGGGCTTGGGGCGGTCCCCGACCAGCAGGCTGCTTTTGTGACTGCAGCAGGTCCCCACAGGAGGAATCAGGACCGCCCCCCCAGACTCCGTCCTGATCCCTTCCAGGGCACCTCCTATTTCTTCCAGCTATGCTCAGCATCTGCCTCCTGTCACTCTGCCAGGGACCCACAGCCACTGTCACATAGCTGAAGGTGATCAGGTGCTCACCTGTCCAAGGTGGGCTGCACCTCCCCCTCCCGGGCCTTGCCACAGGCACCACCGGTGGGGCAGCCGGGAGTCAGACCGTGCCCTGTGACCTCAGCCATGGGACATGACCTTCTCCGAGCTCTGTACCTGGCCTGGAGCGGGAACAGGGCACTGCTTAGTGCACTGCTCAAAAGTCCTGGGCCCTGCTGGGGTGGTGTCCTGGGCGTAGCCTTGCAGCGCAGCAGCAGGCCATGTCCCTGTTGTGCTACCTGGTTCTCCCCTTGTCTCCCCCAGCCTCAGTTTCCCTGCCAGTGGTTTATTAGTAGCTGCTCACCCTCAGTGCTGAGACCCGTTGGTGTCGCCCTTGTGTCTACAATTTCCTGAAATGGGTATTTTGGTGTGGACACAAATGCGGGCCATGCCCTTGGCCTGGGGGAGAAAGCTTCTCCCTTGGTGTTAGGGAGTGCCCGGGTAGGCTTTGGGTGACCTGGGATGGTACAGGGGCCCACATCTGGCCAGTGGTGGTGACAGTGGCAGTGATGTAGACCCACTCTCAGAAACAGTGAGCAGCAAGTATGATGTCAGCTCCCTGCATCACCACACGGGGCCTCAGCGGCCTCAGTGACACTGCCACGGGGCAGCAGGATAAAGGCCCCGAGACAGTGTCTGCTGAGACCCAGCCCAGGGTGCTGGGGTGGACAAGAGAAGGAGGGCCATGAGGAGGGGGCAGTGGGCAGCGAGGACCCCAGAGCCCATAATTCAACGGGCTCAGCCTGGGCCCAGGAAGCAGTGGGAATTGCAGGGGCACTCAGCCCAGCTCCTGCCCCAACCGTGCCCCTCGAGGTCCTGACCAGACTGTGGTTCCACAGCTCTCAGGCCCCTCTGCCTGCAGCACTGAGCGGGGTCTCGGCAGAGCGGCGAGAAGGATGTTCACTTACCAACACAAAGCTCTCCCATCTGAGCCACAGGTGTGCAGCCAGAGCCTCTGCCATGTGTGCAGAGCAGCTAAGCACTAGGGCGCCGGGTAGGAACCCCTGGCAGAAGCACTCGTCTTGCAATGCTCCATCACCGCAGCAGGGCTGGGATGGCGCAGCTCTCCTGGCCTGTCCTCCCCTGCCAGCCAGGAAGCAGGGCCCCTCCAGGAGGAGCTCCACGCCTAGCGGGACACAGGGCACAGGAGGCCACTGGAAAGGCCCCATGGCCACACAGCAGCCCTGCACAGCTCCACGCAGTGCGGGGTGGGCAGGCAGGAGGAGGGAAGCAGGGGCAGCAGGGGGCTCTGGGCCCAGGCTGCAGGGGACGCTCCTGTCCAGGCCTATAAACACCTTGAAGGACAGGAACTCTGCAGGTCTCAGAGAGACAAATCAGGAACAAGGATGCAGATACCCAGCGCAGCCCCACCCGAAGCAGCCACACGGCCACACCTGCTGGTGCTGACAGCACATTTCTGCCAGTGCAGCGCCCCACCCAGTAGACAAGAGGTGACAGACAGTAACGATTCGGGCCTGGAGCCTCGTCACTGGGACAGGAGCCGCAGCTGTGTGCGGAGCAGCAGAGACATGGCCTGGCCTCCAGCAGCCACAGCCAGGCGGGGTGGGGAAGAGCAACAGCTCCTCCAAATTTCCCCATGAAGTTACGGTAGAAGCCAGCACCCTTCTGGGTCCACACCCAAAAGAATCCAAGGCTGGGCCCAGACAGACCTGCACACTGGCTCACACAGTGGGAGGCCAGCGTCTGTCTGCACACACAGGGGGACAGGCATGGAACACATCAGTCACCAAAGCACCATGGGAGACAGGAGGTTCCTACAGGGGTCAGTCACAGCAACAGGAAGCAGGATGCTGTCCGCTGGGGTTCGGGGAGGGGATAGCCTGTGCACGTTTAATCTGACCGTTTCAGTTTAAGGACAGAGAAGTTCTGGTCAAACGTGGTAACAGCCAAGTGACAACATGAATGTGTGGATGTCACTGAGCTGTGCATGGAGATATGGTCAGTGCAGTGAATTTTATGCTGCGTGTATTTGTAGCACAATTCACACACATGCAGGGGTAGAGGATACAGAGAGAGAACCAAATCTCTGCAAGGTAATCGAAGAAATTTTTTTTTTTTTGAGACAGAATCTCTCTACATAGCCCAGAGTGGCCTCTAACTCAAAGTGATCCTCCTGCCTCAGCTTCCCAGGCAATAGGATGTTAAGCGTGTGCCACCACGCTCAGCTTTATCTATGAATGTAATATAATCCCCTAAATAAACAACATCAAGGTGTTAGAGGAAGAGGAGACAGGCTGAGTTTAAGGCACATCAGGAAAATTAAATAAGTTACAGAACCAGGAAAAGTGTGAACAGCGAGACTGCTGTGGGGAGGCTGGGCCTCGTATGAGACGGACCTTGACAGGGCCGCAGGGCCAGGGCCAGGCCAGAGGGCACAGAAACAGACCCAGGTGGCATCTTAACTCAGAAGAAAAGGGCTGAATTATAACCACTGAGGTTGGCACACCCAGGGAGCTGTCGGAAAAGATAAGGTCAGACCCACACCTCACACCTGTGCAAAATAATCTGGGACGCGGGCGAGGATGTGCATGAGGATTAATTAATATAGGTGCTAAAGGATGGAGCTGGGGTCTGGAGTAGGGGGGAGGGGTGGAGGGCTTTCTGTGATTATGGGGCCAGACAGGTCCTCCTGAGAGAGACGCAAAGCAATACAAGACTGTGCATTGACGACAACTTCCCTATAGCTCTGGAGCGGGCGGCTTGCCTGGCACACACTGGGCCCTAGGCTCCAACCCCAGCACTTCACCCCCCCAAAAAAAACCCAAAAAACAATTTCCTGTGAGACAAAATCTTCTATAAGGAGTCAAAGATAATCTGGAGGAAAGTATTACAATGCCTATCACAAAGAATTAATGTGTCCAGTGCTGACAAACAGCCAGCAGAAAAATGGACACAAGGTACAGCCAGTTTGCAGAAAACAGAATATCAAGCAGGAAAGATGATTAACCTGCACTTACAAGGAGCAAAATGCCAGTTCCACTCGCTCTAAGCAGCCCTATTCCCTAACAGACCGTGGTCACAGTGTGCAGGGAAACACCTCTGCCCACTGCGGATGGGTGTGGGGGGCAGCCTGATTATGCCCAGTGAAAATGCAACTCCATCCTCAGATGGTCTCCTTCCACAAGGGAGGCCCGTGCAAGGCTGTCTTCCTAGAGCACGATTTTCATGCTGCCAGAAAAGGCCCTCCCTGCCAAGCCCCCGCACCAAGGAGGGCCACAGAGTGAGGATGTGAGGACCCCTGAGCTCACCAGCCAGCACTCTATTTGGGTACTGGAAGGAAGGGGTGGCAGCGTTGGCCAGTTGTCCATTACTGTATGGAATACCTGAGAAAACTTACAGGAGCAAATGTTTCTCTTTTTTTGTAATAGTATTGTCCATAGATTTAGTGATTTTATTTTGGATAACATAATTCCACTTTCTACAATTTAAGGTCACTTGTATTTTCTTTTTGTAGCTTTCAAAGAGGATGGGGGAAACTGCCTAGAATCTTCTACAGCAGTTTTCAAACACTTTTAATCCTGAAAGTTTCCATCAGGAAATGTTTCTTTAGGCTCATGGTGTTGGCAGTTTCAGTCCACGGTCACTGGCCCACGGCAGAGAGCACAGCAGGGGAGAGCTGCTCAGCTCACGGCAGCTAGGAAGCAGAGACAGGGTCCAAGAGGAAGGGGCTACGGACAAGGGCTCGGGCCCAAGGCCACGCCCCTGCTCACGGCCTTCAACAAGCCCCTCACATTGTGAATCACTGATTAACCCACGGAGGAAGGCAGAGCCTACTCGATCCGGGCAACTTCCCAAAGCCTCCCTGTTTGGAGAGGAGGCCTTGGGAACATCTGAGATCCAAAACAGAATAGGAAAAGGAGGAAAAGACAGAAATTCACCCAGAACAACAGCACCGGAAAGCCCAGGATGCCACCTTCTAGAGAACGGGCTGCCTGGGAACCCACTGTCTCCCAGCTCCCCGAACTCTTGCCCTGACCCATCTCTAAGCCACTCGAGGTGTAGTCCATCTCCACCTCAGCCTCGTCACCTGACCCGACCAGCGCAGCCAGCACGCAGCAGCTGGTCATCGCCCTGCCCGCACACACCCCCCCCCCGCGAGGGCCTGGCTCCTCCAAAGCTTACTGAATCCTGGCACACCCGCTGGCAGGCTCAACACGGTGGGGCAGGGAAGCCTGAGAGTCCATACCTCCTGCTCCATGCGCCTGCAGGGGTGGGGTCCCCAGGGCCAGGCACCCACAAAGGTGGCCCTGGCCAGGAGACCAGCAAGTGGCCCACGGCCACATCAGGTGCAGGCAGTTTGAGAAATGACCAGTCAGGAGAGCTGACCCTGGCCAAGGACACGGCCCTGATGTGGGGTCGCGGTGCACAGGCAGGGGATGGGACAACAAGCTCCTCAGTGACTTGACTTCATCCTCGCACCTGTGACAAACGAGGAACCAAGTAATGGAGCCTAGTGGCAAAAAAGGGCAGCCCTGTCCCGCCAGGGCCCAGGACTCCCGCGAGGGGCTCTCGGCACCAAGCCTTACCCCAGTGCAGGCCCGGATCGGCACAAAGATGGGGGAGACCCCAGCTCACATTCAGGCCAGAGCAGAACCATGATGGGCACACACTGTCCTCCTTCAGCCAGTCTCTGGTCAGAGCCACTATCTTTATGCACGACAGCCCTCTGTGGCTGGGCCCCATCACTCATCCAGCAGACCCTCAGTCTCCCAGTTCACACCTTTTTGCTGCCTGCTGTGGAGCAGGGCCCTCCCTGCTTCCTCCCACCACCATGAGTGGACCCTCCTCGGGGAAGTCCCCTCAGCCCCACAGTCCCCAGCTGCATAAGACCTGGGGCACCAGTGATGGAAAAGAGGTACCTGCTGCTACCTGCTGCTAGCTGCCACCTCCTCATGCACGCATGACCCCATGCACACAGGCCACACCTGCATCCCGTACCCGCATCACCAGCCCCCCCAAAGGGACATTATCCGGGTAACTGCAGGACAAATCACTGCCACCCAGAGACGCAGAGATGGGCAGCCTGGGACACAGATTTCAGTGGGAGGGAGTTAGGATGGGGACAAAGGCTAACAGCAGGGGGACAGGAGACAGAGATACCGCCCTGACACCCCACAGGGCCACACCCCAGGCCCATACTGAGCCAGAAAAGTCCCCTCACTCTTTCCCCCAACATCCTGCCACCAGGAAATGAGGGCAACATCTCTGGGTGACAATTGCAGGTCTGGCTAGCTGTGATGTCTCCCACAGAGGACAGCCCGAGTCTCGCTGGCCTTAAGAAATGAAGCACTGAGCCAGATATGGTGGCATAGGCCTGTCATCCCAGCACTCAGGAGACTGAAGCAGGAAGAGCCCTGTGAGTTCAAGGCCAGCCTGAAATACAGAGCCGCTTGTCTTGAAAACACTAAAATAAATAAAACTTTAAAAAAAGAAATAAAGACATAAAACAATTTCTAAAGTAAACACTGTGGGAAGAACTTCTTATGACTAAGAGATCCCTCTGCCCTCTGGCCACCCGTTCAGTAAACAGCAGGCCTCAGGTAGCCTCGGAGGATGAGATCTGTACCACCCAGAGAAAGGGTGGCAAGACACAGCTGGCACCCTACAGGGGAGCTTGGACTGCCGGGCTTCAGAGGCAACGGACACCCAACCTGGGTTTCCTTCTGCTTCACAAAAGAGGCAGAACCCACGAGCACTGGCTCTCTGGTCAGGGGGCTGGGCGGTGCAGCGCTCTCATCTCCCCTTCAGAGCACTGCGAGTCTCATTCCACAGAGCTGAGCTCACACCGGAAGTGTAGGCTGCTGGTGATTCCGCGCAGGGAGGTCTTAATTCTTAAAAATTAATCTGCAAAATCCGGGGATACAGCTCACTGGCACAGCGCCTGCCTGGCAAGCACAAGGTCATCAGTTCGGTCCCTGGTACCAGAAAAAAAATTAATCTGCAAAGCATATTTTGAAAGTGCCAGCGAGGACTACATCTTGAATAACTGTGCCCTGTCCCATGCAGAACAAGCCAGCACTCCTGCCCTGCCAGCCGGCAACCTAAGTTCCACACTCCACTGCTGCTCCAGGGCTTCTGTAAGGTCTCGGGGCCACCCGATGCGACCTGACACCTCGTGTTTGCCTCTTCCAAGGACAGTTCCCAGCATGCCTCTCTGTGGGCAGCACAGGTGCACGGCTGAGTTCACCCAGCACCTGTCCTCACACACACACACACACACACACACCTTCCCTGGCTCACACCTCCAGTCGCTGGCTCGCTCTGTCAGGTCAGGCCTGAACGTGGCCTCTGCTGGTCATCGCAGCGTCCACAAAGCCACTCCGGCCACCACGCCCATACAGCTGCAGGAATTGGCTTTCGGCAGCAGCTCCTGTTTCCCATCTCAGGTATCACTCTCCACCCAGAGCTCGGGGCTGCACGAACTCCATCTTCTCTCAGGGTCCTCACCCTCCCGGCCTGCAGCTGTGGGCAGCTGCAGGGACAAGCTCTGCACACCCTAAGCCAAGCCAGGGTCTGGCAGCCAGCAAATCAGAGCAAATCAAACCCCACGGCCTTCACTGCCTGGCTCACAAAGACGGAGAGGAAGCAACTGGTGGGCACCACCTGGACCCGCTGGTGCCGTCCACCGCTGGGTCCTTCGGCACAAAGGCCAAGATGCAAACTGAAAGCCCAACCACCCTCTCTGCCTCTCTCCACGTGGCAGCCATAACCCCCAACTCCACTCATGGGAGCAGCAAGAGACCCACACATCCTGCTAGAACCTTCCTGCCTCACCAGAAAGAGGCAGCCACTGCCAAACACTGATACAGAAAACACAGAACTAACCAGGACCTGCCCCCTTCTGCCGCCTCTGAAGGCCAGCTCCACACGCAGCAAGAGACAAAAACAAAAACAAAAGAAAATCTAACCAGGAACAATGGTATACGCCTGTCACTCCGGTGACCCAGGCGGCTGAGGCAGGAGGATTACCAAGTTTGAGTCCAGGCTGGGCAACTTAGTGCGACCCTGCCTCAGAATAAAATACAAAGTGTTGGGGATGTAGCTCAGCATTCCAAGTTTAGGCCCCAGTACCACAGAAAAACAAAAAAGTAAGACAAAACAGAAAAGAAAGCTGCACTGTATAGAAGAATGTTGGCAAGAATAGTAACTTGCAAATAAAACTGCACTTATTTTTGTCCTAATTAAAACCATGCCAGAAATATCACCTGAAACAAGAGACAGAGACAGAGAGAGAGAGAGAGATCACTGAAGCTCACCACATCATCTCGTGCCCACAAGCCTTTGGGCAGTGGACCACGTCCTCCTCGGGAAAACTCAGCCCCTGGAACGTGGAAGTGAAACAGATTCTCTCCCCAGCAGCCTCACCCTGGGTGGCTGCCACCACTGGCAGATTCAGCCCTGCCCCAAGCCAGCTAAGCACTGGCACTGTCGAGGCCGAGGGGCTGCTCCACCTGCCTCCTGCAGCACCTGGTCACCCAGAGCCCAAAGGCAGGGCAGTGGCCTCCCAGAGAGGGCAGGACACAGGGACGCAGGGACTCAGGGATGCAGGCATGGAGACCTGGCTCAACCAGACCAACAGGTCGGCAGGGACAGAGAGGGTGGCGCCGTCCTGGGAGCAGAGGCCTGTTTGTTCTGAGCCATCAAAGCTCCACCAAGAGACACAGCTCAGTGACCAGAGGGGAAAGAGCTCCCGGTGACAAAGGAAGGCTGCCCCAGAGCCTTGTTTCCAAATTCTCCTGCCCTGGCCCTGAGACAGGAAGACACAGAGACCAGGCCAAGCGCACACACCCAGGAGCCCTGGCCACTTGCCAACACCCACAGGTGACAGTGGCTAGCTGACTTTTGGCTTCACAGTCTGGTTCTACAGGAAGGCCAGATGATACCTGTGGTCCAGCCACTCACACACCTGTGGAAGCCAACACCTATCTGCCTCCTAAATGTGACTTGACCAGACACAGCTCGACTGGCCCTCACCAGGGCCTAGAGCTGAGCATGGCCGGCATGTCCTGGAGTCCTTCTGTTCAGCAGCAGCGACCAGTCAGGCCACCAATGATCTCCCTCGTGGTGCCAATCTGAACACAGACTGATAATGCCAATGAGGGGTCCACAAAGGGAATTGTAAGAAACTGTCCTGACACACTGGCCCATGTGCACCTGTGCTTCCAGATGACCACTCGCCTGCTCAGCCCCCCTGCGTGGGTGAGAGGGTGGCCAGGTAGGGATGGGTGCTGGACTTAAGGCTGGGGTTGCAAGTGCCAGCTCGGTGTAACCATGGCATGGGGGACAGGTGGTGTCCCATCTGCCAGACCAGATGGGGCATCGCCTGTGGGGTTGCCCAGGGTAAGCTAGAGCAGGACCAGTAGGAGAAGTTAGTCCCCTGGTGGCCAGGGTTGGGGGATGACTGGTTGGGGTCAGAAGTACTACACAAAAGGACAGCTTCCCATAGCTGTCCATACACAGCACTCTAGGAAGGCTGAGCTGCCCCTGAGGGTGCCCATTTTCCTCTCAGAACACAGAACCCCCCCTCCCCTGGGCCCAGAGCAAGGGGAACCTCACTTCTCCAGAGGTACATGAGGGTCGCACAGGTAAGGGGCCCTTCATGACCTGGGAAACCAAAACAGGAAGAGACGTCTACCTGCAAAACCAGCTGAGCCGCTAGGCATAGTGATATAGGTCTGTAATTCTGGCGCTCTGGGAGGCTGAGGCAGAAAGATTGCAAATTCAAACCCAACCTGGGCAACTCAGTGACTCTATGAGACCCTATCTCAAAATGAATAATAAAAAAAGGCTACGGAAGTAGCTGAGTGTGAAGAGGGCGGATTCAGTCTCCAGGATCAAAGGGGGGGAAAGCAGCCAAGCTGAACCTCGCCCCATTGCCAATTTCCTGAATCACTCTGGGAGACAGCCCCTCCCCCCAGCTTGGTGATGCCCTGTCTCTATCTCTGGTTGTTTTCCAAACCCACCCCATGCCAAGCCCCTTGTGGAGCCTGCCCCTGGCTCCATGCCCCTGGAGTAGGGGCTGCTGTCCCGGTCAGGTGTGGCAGATGCTGGGGTTAGGGCGCAGCTTCCCACCTTCCCTTCCCCTACCTCTGGGCAGTTGGACCCTGTGGGCTGTAGGAGGGGCACAGAAAACACTGTACCCACCGGCACTGCACTCGGAGCGGGGAATAAGCCTGGGCCACTTAGGACTGCCCAGACCCAAGGCAGAGCACCAGCCTGTGGCAGAGAGGGCCCTCACAGCCGTGCCCTCAGGGCTGACCCGGACACTCCCAGACTTCCAGGGCCTCTGCTTCACAGCGATGCAGTCTCCAGAGGGCCCTAGCCAGCCACAGCCTCCCTCTGTGTCCTGGATCTCCTGTCCCGTGCCTGAGACCAAGCTCCAAGTTTCATCCTGGGCATCTGTACCCCACACTTCCTGCCCTACCTAGGTAGGACAGCATGGCACTGGCCAGAGAAAGGTGGACACACAGAAGGCAAGGGACAGACAGCCAGGATGCAGGGAGCAGAGGCCTTGGGATACAGGAGGCTGGAGAGCCAGTGGGTGGACAGTGGGCACCATCAAGGCCCCAGCTCTTGCTCCAAAGGAGAGCTTGCAGGTGCCCATTATACAAACAGTAACTCAATAACCACACAACAGAGGGCCACACTGGACCCACGAAGGCAGCGAGTCAGGACCCAAGGACTGTGACTCAGCCCGTTCTGCGCACCTGAGCTCCAAAACATGAAAAGAGGACATAAAGATTTGTCCACAAGTCTCTCCTCCAAGCCCGCGCCACCACACGAGTGCTGTGCCCACCCTCCCAAGCTCCGGGTGGGCACAGGAGGGTTGCGCCTGCCCACATGCAGAGCACGCCCAACACTGACAGGCTTCCTAGGACAGAGGGCTCACTGGATAGCTGAATCCACGTCCTGAGGGTCACCCGCAGGGACAAGGTCTCGCTCCCCTGAGGCCGAAGAGAAAGAACCAGGCAGGGGGGACCCCAGGTTCAGCAAGCAGCCACCAAATTTCTGCACGATTCTCCCCCCTGCTACCGGGAAGGAAGCTGCAATCGAGCACCACAGTTAGCGAGGTTCCGAGGTTCCAATGCCACTTACGCAATCACTTAATTCTCAAGCATTTGAGAACAGCGCAGATAAAATCAATTCCTTTTGTGTTTTTGTTCAAATGCTTTTTTTTGAAAACCCACATGGAGATAGTTCCAATATAGGTTACGCTGGTGAAAAAAAAATAATCACGGAGTGGGGTTTCTAGCTTCTAATTATACAGAATTAGGACAAAATATTCACATAAGTGATTCTGAAATACTTTATAAATAGGTCATAACCATCTCTCCATGCCAAAATTCTTTACACCCAAAGTCAAGTTCTCTCTCTGGAGGAATGGGCTGCAGGACAGGGACTCAGGAGCCTTCCCAGGCTCCACTGTCCTGGAGGCGTGGGGTATGGGACTGGCCAAGCTTGACACTCAAGTTTCTGAAAGCCAGCCGCAGGGCTCATTCAGTCCCTGGGAGCCACAGCACAGAGACCCCAGATGGAGCTCCGCTCTGCCACTGCACTCTGAAGAAGCAGCTCCCTGGCCAACTGGGTGCAATCAGCAAGCATAAACACTGCACAGAGAGGCGGAACACAGCCTGGCCCAGCTGTGAACAGGACAGCCCAGCCCAGAGCAGCCAGGCAAGCATCTCCATTGCTGTGCATCCGGGCAGGCAATTCACTGAGCTATTTTTAATGCTACAATTAAATAGTCGATTATCTAAACTACACACGCCCAAATTACAGGAACAACACTTATTTGTCAATTAAATCAGCCAAGGCAGCCGCAGTGGGAGCAGGGCTGGTTCCCCGCCCCACACACACACCAAGGACTCATCCTACCCAGGACCCACCCACCTGCTGCATGGTCTGGGCTCTGCGTGGCCAATTCTTGGAGATAAGATATGGACACAGGTGGGTGGCATCAAGGGATCATGGCGTCACACCTGACATTACAGCTGAGAACACAGGAAGAGTGGAGGCCCCTGCAGCTGAGGGCGTGGACAGGCACATCTGTTCTCAAGGGCGGGGCTGGCCCCAATGTCACTGGACACTTCCGGACTGTCCCCAGTCCCGAAGCTAAGGGTAGAGTGCAGAGGACGGAGTGCAGACCTCTCTGAGGGACGCAGCCCAACTGTCTGCATCCCCACTGTTCTGCTCAGGTTGATTCGTGCTCTAAACCAACAAAGCCCAGTTTCTGCACGGGGAGGTGACAATCCCATGCTGGGCTGCCAGCGGGAAGGGGCACATGCAGGGAGGACACCTCTGGCCCACTGACTCTTTGGCACTAGCTCTCACCTGCTTCCAGTCCTGTGGGTCTCCTCTCTGGTCCCCAAAGAACCACCAAAGGGAAGGTGGCCCAGGTCTACCCCTGGAGGCCCAGGAATGAGAATCCAAGAGAATTCAGCTCCGACCTTGTTAAAAGCACAAACTGAAGAGTGGGCCCTGGGGAGAGGACCAGGGTGTGGGTCCTGCAGAAAGCCAGGGGGGACCTCTCAATGCCCACTTCCTCTGCCACAAAGTGGGAGCCACAGTCTGCTACAGGGGGGATGACAGCCGCCCCCACACCTTCCCTGGCCCCTAGCAGGTGCTACAGTGGGGGACTCACCCCTCACCCCTGCAGCTTTCCCCAGGCCTGCGCCACACCATCTGCCTTTGGGATGCCCAAGTCAGAGACCCTGGCACCCAGGGTCCCCCCCCCTCACCCCCCACCCCTGCATCCCAGGCACCTCTGCTCCTCCACCCCTCCCCCACCCAAAGCTCACTTCCTGGAAGGAGGCTCCATGGCTCTCGAGAGATGGAGTGAGAAAGGACAGGCTCCCTCCTGGAGCCCCGCCAGCTGGATCTCGCTCCAGCCTGCAACCCGCAGGTGCTGCTCCCCTGGGTCCTGCCCAAGGAAGTGCTATGACCTTGGCCCTTGCCGGCACACCAGCCACCAGGTATGGTCACTGCTGGGTCAGCTCCTCGTCACCCAAGACACCTCGAGCACCTACGGGCGCTCAGCAGTCACTGACCTCACTTTCGAGGGGTGGGAGGAGGCACTGGGTGAACCTTGGGTCACCAGCGCCAGGTCACATGGCACAGCATGGCCTGAGGACAGTACAGCCTGGGCTCCAGCTGGCCTGGGCCACATGGGCTCTGCCCAGCCCTGTTCGACTCCAGTGCCCTCAGATTTCTCTAGACCTGTTGGGACCACACAGGTTGGGCCGAGTAATGGAAATGCAGGCTGGAGGGAGACTGACTACCGCACCACACCGCACCACAAGGGGTGGACCGAGTGGAGACGAAGGCTGGAGGGAACTGCAGGAGCCCTGGGCGGGACGCCACAGGGAACACAGCCACCTGCCCAGGTCCTGGGGGCTAAGGGCTGCAAGAGGTCAGATGTGCCCTGTGTGGGGGCCACATCCATGCCTCCACCTCTCCCCCACCCAGAGCTCATGGGCCTGCGTGAGGGCCCGGCCCACCTCACCACCCACAGGCATTGCAGGACCAGGGTGCTGGCCCATTACTGCCCCTAGAGCCCAAGGCCTACCTGACATCAACACAGCCAGCTGCCCCACAGGGCTGTGACCCCACCCCACCCGCTGGGTCTCCAGCCCCAAGGCTTCGACCCAAAGGGCACCAGAGGGATGAGCCTCTGCTGTGTCACCTGCCAGCTGCAGGCTCCTTAACTGCCCAGAGCAGTTGGTAGCACTGGGCAGCCACCTTGGAGGGGCATTGGGGGACACCCAGCCCAGGCCACCCTGCCACTCCCGAGTGTAGGTGTCCAAGCTGCCCACCCAGGAGGTGCCCACTGGATGCCACCCACTGCATCCTGCCCTGTCCTCCAACCCCACAGCCTCAGGGGGTCCCTGCTGGGCGGAGACCCACCCGCCAGCCCCACCCTGGTATCTGAGCGTTAGCAGTTGACTCACTTCATTTCCTTCCACAAAACAGACTGCAAGGCAGCAAAGTCACACACATGCTGCCCCTGCTGCTGGCCAGGCTGGGCCCCAAGGATTGGTCAAGGCCTCTAGGAAATGTCTTTTAAATTCTACTCTGCGGTAGTGGTGTGGGCTTATAATCCCAGTGTTCAGAAGGAATGGAACAGGAGGATCGCTGCAGGTTCAAGGCCAGCCTGAACTACATAGCAAGACCCCGTCTCAATAAAAAAAAATTAAATAAATACAATCTATGCTGTCCACACCTCTGGGCCATGCCCCTCCTTTACTCTAAGCTCACACCAAACTTCCTGAGGCTAGAAGCCTCTAAGGTGATTCACACACATACACACACATACACACACACTCCACATTCTTCAGCTGTGGTACTCTGCTCCTCCAGCCAGACCACAGCCTTATGGTGGCCCCCGCTGTCCCCATAACACCACCCACCTCGTCCCTGGCTGCCTGTCCGGCGCATGGCCCTTTGGGTCCCCTCTGTCAGACCTTGGCACAGATGAGGAGTTGCAGAAACTGCCACCAAAGCCAGCACAGGCCTGAAGGACACACCCGCATGCCAGGGCTCCGGGAGGACCAAGCTGGTGGGCCAGGGTCACCCCAGACATCCAGCTCCCCAGGCGCCTCCCCTACCCACACCCACATACGGAAACCTCAGTGTCACTTCTTGGACGAGGACTTGTGAAATGATTCACACATCTCACTGTTCCCAGCAGCGGCTGCGGACGCACATCTCCATCTGGTTCGGGCACCCTGGGCGGGTCCCTGGCTCACCCTGGCAGGGCGGGCATTTGGCAGCCCCCCAGGCCCTGCCCACCCTCCCCAGCTCCCTGCAATCCCAGAGCCAGCCGGGAAACACCTCCCTCTGCACAGGCCTGTGCGGGGACTCCAGATGGCAGGCTGCCCGCCAGGCTCTAGTTCCAAAGTCTGGCTTTGTGATGTTGAAGGTTTGTATGTTCTTTTACCAACTCGGGTTGCTTTGGAGTTTTATTTTACTTAATTATATTTTGCCAATCCTGGGGATTGAACCCAGGGCTTTCACACTGAACTGCATCCCCAGCCCTTGCTTTATTTTTTTCTGTTCTAATCACGAAGCTGCCCAGGCTGGGTTTGAACTTGTCATCCTCCCAGCTTCAGAACTGTAAATGCCAAACTGTTCACCCCAGGGGTCACCGCAGGAGAGCACTGCCTGCCACTGTGGGTTCTGAGCCCAAGGCCTCTGAGCTGCGGGGGCCTCAGCTCCCTCCCTAGGCTGCTGGGAAGGAGGACCAAGCAGCAGGGGAGTCCGGGCCACATTTTGGGGCCGCATTCACAGCCAGGTGGGCAGGGCCAACCTGCTAGGGAGGCCCTTTGATAGTTACCAGCTTTGTTCTGGGAAGCTGGGACCCTAGACTCAGTCACAATCTGTTCAACCAGAGAAGGGGACCAGGCATTTCTGGCCAGCGTCACTCACAAATGCCTCTGACCATTGAACAGGATACGCAGGTTCACAGCTCTCAACCTGGGGGCAGGAAGGACTATTACAGCCCAGCAAGGACAGGACAGGCACATGTGGTAGTGGCCAAGGGAGAGTGGGGGGTCCAGGTCCATAGGACCACAGCAGGCAGCCCCAATCAGGGCGAGGGCAGGCAGATAGGGCACCCCATCCCCACCACTCCAACCCGGGAAGGACCACAGGAACAACAGGGCCCGGAGCCTCAGCGCCCACTGCGCCAAAGCTCTGCTCCAGGCTGAGGTTAGGCGGAGCTCCCAGAAGCTCCACCCACTCTGGAGACACAGCCCAGGGGCCACAGAAGGCTCGCTGCTTGCAAGGGCCTGAGAGAGATGCGGCCAGGACTGCACGGAGCCACAGGTGCACTGGGGGCCAGCGCCCCTCAGCACCGTGACACCCTGTCACAGAGGAGCTGACACCTGCTGACTGGGTCTGGAGGAGCCTTGGAGAGGAGCTGACCCTAAGAACCCGGCCTCATGACCCCCAACCCCAAGGAGAGCAGGCATGGTAGGCCAAGGCCACCCAGCCAGGTCCACTCCAGGGGTGCTGCACCCCTCCAGGGAGCTCCCCCTGACCCTCACAGACAGGGCCTCTCTCCACCTGCCCCCATGCAGGTCTCCCTCCCACATGGACACCTGAGAGCAGAGGGGACCTCCAGCTTTGTCCTCTACAGGCACACAGCAGGTCCCGGATATATATGGGACAAGACCCAAGGACAAGGCCAAAGACACGAGTGCACACAAAGGCAGGACTGAGCCAGGAGCCTGGCCTCCACAGCAGAGGAGGCCACAGCGGGAAGACAAGATGGGCCCCTCTGGGCCCCTGAAAGCTGTGTCCCACGGCAAGGGCAATATGAGTGCACCCCGACATACTGCAGAGCAGGCACAGACCGCACTCTCCCCACTTGCCCCCTTGGCCCAGCAGGAGTCATGCTGAGAAGCGCAGGGCTGAGCCATGCTGAAGGCTGGCCCCACTGCCCACTTGTCTTCATCTCAAGAGGCACAGGAGCAGGGACAGGCGCTGTCCTGGTGTCCTCCGGGCCACTCCTTTCTTGGGCACACCCTCAGCCCGCCTGTCCCCAGGACCCCTGCTCACCTCCCACCTCAGAACTCCAGGCTAAGCCAGCTTTGCTCCGAACTCTAGGCCTGGGGTGGGGCCCAAAGTCTGCTGTGCAGCAATGGGAGTGGGATGGAGGCCTGAGGCAGCACGACGCGTGTCCACAGTATCTCTTCCCACACAGCCTCTGACAGCTCCTGGCACGAGAGACATTTCCCAGAAAGGCAAGCAGGAGCCTTCGCTGCTCTGTAGAGTGTTTCAAAGTCCCCAACTGCTAAGGTGGCGCATTCAGAGGCAGAGGGCCCCAGACCCAGCCAAACACCTGAGTCAAACATGCCCCTAGCCTTTCTTTCTCCCCCTGCCGATGAGCCCAGGTTCAAAGTTGGCCCCACCGTCACATTTCAAAGGGCTGCCAACGCTGCCCAGCATGCAGCATGGAGTCCTGGCCTCCACTGCCTCCTCTCTCTCCTCTTCCCTCTCCTTCCCATCGCATAGCTACCGAGCACAGCGCAGCTCGCACCTCTCCCCGGGCTCTGCAGGGCCTGATATTTGGGGTGTCAGGAATCCATGGACCTAGGACAGAGAGACCAGCACCCATACCGCACTCGGGGCAGTAAAGCTACTTCCATAGCATTTAGGCTAACGATTCTGATGCCGCTACACAGACACTGGCATTGAACGTCCGCTCTACTGGGATGGAAACACATTGATCAGCAAAGGGAGGGCACAAGAACAGTCCATGGGGTGACGGACTGGAGTTTGTCATCACGTGAACCCCATCCCCCACTGCGGACAGAGATGGCTACGTGAGGAGGCAGCTGCAGATGTGTGCAGGTGTGCGTGGGTCAGTGTGCATGAGTGTGTTTCTTTGCTGTGACAACTGAGGGGCCCAGAGGCCACCAAGCCCTGTGCAGTGAGCACTTCGTACACCCAGAGCGGTTTCCGCTGATTCTGACACCACTGAGCAGGCCAAGGAACCCGGGCTCCCAAGCAGTGGCTGAGCCTGGAGCTGGAGGGAAGAGCTCAGGCAGCCACGGTGCCTCGGTGGCCAGAGCAGGACTGTTGGGCCACCATACAAAGTGGAAGTGCACAGAAAACACCAGAAATGATAGAAACCAGCAGGACAAGATGCTGATCTCATGCAGAACCCACGTAACTCAGCCACTCGGGGTACAGCAGTGCTCCCTGCCCCTCCGCTGGGGTCATACACAGTGACCTCCTTCCAAAGCCTGTGGAGGCGAGGGGACAGAGTGACCGGCCAGCACAGGCACTCACAGACATGCCCCGCCACGGACCCACAGGAACAAGTCATGGTGACATGACGTGTGGTGAGAAGGGACACCCTGCAGTCCTCTCTCAATCCCACCACCACACACAGAGCAGGAGGTCAGTAAACAAATTCCAACAGACAACTCCCAATCACCCAACACATAAACAGCAACAGAGCCGTCCCAGGACAGACCCAACCCTTGAGACTGTCAGGGTCACTGAAGTAAGAGGACACAGTCACAGCCGAGGGGAACTGAAGGTGACAGGATGACTGAAGTCACATGGGAGCTGGATGGGGTCCTGGGACAAAGAAGAGATATCAGGAAAGCAGGAAAGAAAGCTACGCACACAGTGGACTCTGTCAGCCACAACAGTGTGTCCGCACTGGCTCATGAGCAGCAACTAATGCACCACACTGATGTTAGATAAAGTACTAGACTTTATCTGAACTCGCTACTGCTAGAGACACACTACTGTTACACACGCTACTGTTACACACACTACTGTTACACATACTACTGTTAAGACAACAGATACACTGCAGTCAGATGCAATTTTTTTTTTTTTTTTTTGGTCTTTTGGACAGGGTCTGGCCTTGAGCTCACTTGGTAGCCCAGGCTGGTCTCGAATTCTCTAAGATCCTCCTGCCTCAACCCCTCAAGGGATGGGATTACAGACAGGCGCCACCATGCCCAGCAATGCAATATTATTATATACACTACTGTTAGATATACTACCCTCAGATATGTTACTGTTAGACACACTGCTCTCACATACACCACTGTTAGATATATAGGACTTTACCTACACAACAGATACAGACACACCACTGTCAGACACACCACTGTTAGATATAGATACACTACTGTTAAATACACTCCTGTCAGATGCACCACTATTAGATACAGACACACTACTGTCAGACACACTATCAGATACACATATACTACTGTTAGATACACTACTGTTAAATGTTAATAATAAAATAAACCATGAGCTGGGCACCAGGGTAACATTGTATCATCCTTGTAATTATTCTGCATATCTGAAACAGTTCTAAAAATATACTTAGAGACCAGGCATGGTAGTGCACACCTGTAACCCCAGCACTTGGAAAGCTAAGGCAGCACGACTGCTGCGAGTTCAAGCCCAGCCTGGGCTACAATGTGAGTTCAAGGCTAGCCTGAACTGCGTAGTGAAACCCTATCTCAAAAAGACAAAAATAAGAAACATATTAGAAACAAAGCCCAGCACTGTGTCCAGCAGCAAGGTGGCATGGGGCAGGCCGGCTCTGGCTACCCTAAGCACCCCGAGTCCCAGACACCCCAAGGACGCAGAAGGGCAAGAGCAAGAGACAGAAATAGTGGGCAGGGACAAACTCAGAGCTCTCAGCTCCCCAAGCCTCCACACCCACATGAGCCATTCACCCCACAAATGCCTCCCAGGCCCTGTCCCCAGTCTCAGGCCCTGGCCAGTAGGTAGACAGACAGCCACCCACTCTGGGGGAGAGCCAAGCCAACAGGCCACAGGACAGGAAGGGGAAGGCCAGGAAGACTTCCTCGATGGGACAACACAGCCGAGAGCGGGAAAGTGAGGCTTGCAGCATGCAGCAGGGTGTGGAGTCATGGGAAGGTGGGAAGCTAAGGCAGCCGCAGCTGCGGTGGACCCAGCCATAGGGACCCTGGAGATCAGATTGCAGATGACCCAGTCAGGGTAGAACAAGGTGTCCTCACCGCACCACTGCGGGTCACCAGAGACAGCTCTGGACTGGAGGGAAATGGCACTGAGGACTGGTAGGGAGACCCCGACTTGGGCGCGACAGAGAGGCAGAGACAACAGAGGTGGAGGGTAAAGGCCTCAGGGGAGAGGGAGGGCAGGAAGCAGAGTGGGTGGGCATCTGCGGCAGGGCTCCCTGGCACCAGGCAGCCACACAGCGGAAGGAAGGTTGCCCCATGGGGAGGGCAGGCCTGCACAGTCTGGGATCCCTGGCACACCACCCCTCACCCTACCCTACACCCCGGCCCAGCACACAGCCCAGCCAGCCCAAGCCCCTGCTGCAGGGTGACAGGCAGGGGCAGAGGCCCTTCCGTCCACGGGTCCTCTACCTGCAGCGGCCGTGGGGGGGGGGGGGCTGTGTTACTGGGATTGAAGCTGGCCCTTCCCACTGAACTCTGTCCCAGCCCTTTATTTTTATTTCCATTTTGAGAGACGGCCTCGCTAGGTCAGCAAGTTGCCTCTAACCTACACTCCTCCTGCCTCAGCCTCCCAGACTGGGGATAAAAGACACCGGAGCCAACCTGTGGCAGCCTTACCCGTGTGTGTAGGAGATACAGCTTCTCCCTGCTTCAGCTAAAGCTGAGTTTCGTGGCCTGGGGGTCTGGGAGGGGCCTCTCTTACTGTTCTCAAGAGACAGGTAACAACTCAGCACCAACTACAACTCACTACCAGGAGGCAGGGACGCTGGTGACAGGCACCTCCCGGAAGCTCCCACTCCACAATGCCCCCAATGCCAGCTGAGGCCGGAACTCTGGAGACAGCTTGGCCTCCCAGGAGCCCCACCGCTGGCGCGGCCAGCATAGAGGGAGGGTGCCTGCAGACTCCGGCTTCTGTGCCCCAGGCCCAGGCCCAGGTTCCTGCCTGCAGGTGACTGAACTGAGGCCTGCAAAAGACCTCCCCAGGGTCACCCCTGCACCGGGGGCCTGGGTTGGCCTGGAGCCCCCATCTCAAATCCACTCTGCCACCCACACAGCAGTGAGTGCTGGCACAAAGCTGCAGCCTCTCTGGCCTGGGTACCCGCATCTGAGAAAAGGGCCCAGGAGCCATGGAAATAAGCCCTGCCAAGGGCTCAGAAGGCCATGAGGCCCTGGGTGGGCACTGTCACATGCTGCCACTACCATATGTCTGACCGCAGAGAGACGTCACCTCCTGACGCTAAATGGCGCCCTGCCCCAAGTTCAAATCCCAGTGCTGCTGCAGGCACTTGTGCAAGCTGTCCACTCTGTGCCTCAGTTTCCTCGCTTGGAGGGCAGCGTTAAGTATTACTGTGAGGACTCTGGAGACTTCATGAGACTCACTCAGCTTGTTGCCCGGCGTGTGGACTGAATGATTTCTATTATTGTTGTTATTATTATTATTATTTTGATAGGCTAATATTTCCTCTGTAACCGCGGGGGACTTTAATCACAGGTTTAAGCATAATCACCACCCTGCTTATAACTCCCTACCAAACAAACCCAACAATGGTCTTTGATGGGGAATGTTATTAGTGGTGAGTGACAGCCCACGTCCCGCCCTTCCCTTCCGGATGGCCACGTGCTGGGGCCAAAGTGAGAACAGCTTTCCACAGTAAGGGAGACCCTGGCTCACCTCCTCCCTGCCTGCTGAGGGCCTGCTTGCACCTGCTCCAGGTCACTGCCACTCCAAACAGGTGCTCGCTGCCCTGGGCCCCACCTGTCTGGGTTGGTGACGAAAGAGTCACCTCTAGGGAGACAGGCTCTGCCCATGCCAGCCAGCTAGTACTGACTGCTCAGGTCTTGAACTTTCACCCCTCTGACAAGAGAGCCAAGGAAAAAGCATATCTGAAAGCACCACAGTGCCACAGGGCCCCTGTCTTGGTTACT
This sequence comes from Dinomys branickii, assembly GCA_004027595.1. NCBI lineage: Eukaryota > Metazoa > Chordata > Mammalia > Rodentia > Dinomyidae > Dinomys > Dinomys branickii. Next base: position 58,854 of record PVLD010006249.1, read on the forward strand.
TTCTCTCACTGCTGTGACAAAATACCTGACACCCAAAATTAAGGAAGGAAAGGTGTACTTAGCTTACAGTTCATGGAGGTGTCAGTCAATACTCAGCTGGCTCCAAGGCAGAGTGGCACATGGCAGAGGGCAAACATTCATGGCAGCAGAAAAAGGCAAAGACAACCTGAGCAAAAGGGAGGAGCAGCGGCAAACTGCCTCTTTCCCTCCCTTACATTGTATGCAAACTACCTGCCCCAGGGCGGGTGTAGCTCTCACTTCCATAATTCCAACCCTGAACCATGAATCAATCATAAACTCTAAAAGCCCACCCCGTGACGGCAAGTGGCTTTGGGGGGACACCCAGTCACAAACCATAGCAGCCCCCAAACTGGCTTATGGGTGCCCCAACCAAAGGCCTTCCCTTTGCTCTGTGGGAGTAGCAGCCTGCCACGGTGGCTTCCCAGGAGGCAGAAACATAAACACATCTGTATTCCACCCATTGCTACCTCCGCACAGCCACATCTCATCTCCCTGGATTCTTCACTAACTTGCCTTGGGTCAGGGATGCTCTGTGCCACACACCCAACACCATCAGCAGCTGCCACTGGGCAGCACCACACACTGGGCTTTCGACAGAAGTGGGGTCCCTGGCTGCTACCAGTCTGGCAGCAGCCTTCAGGCCTGTCCTGCAAGGGAGGAGGCAGAAACTCAGAGGAGGGGTGACTGGGCACACAGCCAGGCACCACTGTCTCCCTGGCACCACACAGCACTCCCCACCACAGCCACAGGAAAGCCCTGTCCCGACACTCACAGCAAACACCAGAGACCGAAGGTCACACAGGGAAACCTGCCCAGCTTTCCAGGAGGGGGAGGGGCCTGTCCCACAGAATAAGCCTTAGGCCACGGCCTCCAGAGCAGGCACCCTACTCCTGCCAGAGCTCAGCAGATTGGGCTTCCAGGGAGACACACCAGGACAGCAAACTGTGAGGAGCTGGAAGGGGCCCCCACGTGTCCCCCTCGGGATGATATGACCACTAACACAGGCTACACTGCAGGGATGTCAGGCCCTCAGGTTTCTGTGTGTGGACTCCGTGCAGACCTGAGCACCGATGTTTCTATGACATCTCTGACACTCTTCTTACAAAGAGCACCGGGCTCCTGCTGGCAACAGTCTCACCGAATCCAGTAACACTTTCCATTGTGGCTGAACCCCTACTCTATTGTACTACAAAAATGGTGATCAGCAAACCCTGGCCTGATTCCTCTCCTGCTTTCTAGGTGGTGAAGGTGAGGCCAGCAAGGCCAAGGAGAGCTGGTGCCAGCACTAGTGACCAAGCGGTCGGTCCCCTGGTGTCCGTCCACTCAGGCTGGAGTCTATAGATAAGAGGGTAGCCAGGGCCACTTGGAGAAAGGCCACCTGGTCCTTCCTCTGGAGGAGGCACAGATAAACAGGCGGCCAGCGCTGCGTGGAAACAGACTTCAATTCTGAGACTTTCCCATACTGTTTCCAGGAAATGGCTCTCTAGTGGGTGAGAAGACACCCCAGGGACAGGCGGGGGATGGCCACACTCCCACGGTCAGCTGTGGCAAAGCCCACAGGGCAGGGGTGGGGGCTTACTCTCAGGTACCAGCCTTCCGGTCACCAGGACCGAGCTTGTATCCTCCAAGAATCCAGTTCTGACCTGATGGTAGGGACTCTGAACCCCCGGGGTCACAGAGTGCTGCAGAAGGTCAGCCCCACAGCCCAGGCAGGAGGAAGCCACTCCGTATCTTCGGCAGGTCTCACGCAGGAGGGAGGGGCTGGCCTAGGGAGGCCTGTGAGGAGTGTGGGATGCAGCCTCCCTCCCAGCATGGGGAGAGGACACCAAGTAAGACAGGGCACACTCACTGAACTATGTGTCCCCAACTGCCCAGACCACAGACACAACACAGGGCTCCTCACTGAGCTCCACAGAGCAGTCCTAGCCTCCGGAGAGGCCAAGGCACCATGGCCCACCAGCTCGCTCTGACCCTGACCTGCACCCCACGTAACCCTCTTATTCTCCCTAGGTAGCTACTGAGGAAACTGAGGCACAGGAGGCTCGCTGCTCTGCCCAAGGTCACAGCCCAGGTGCTACCTCCACGCCAGCAGAGGTGACCATCTGACAGCCCCCTGCCACCTGCCAGCTCCCCCACCTGGGCCGTGCCAGGGGCACTCAAGAGCTCAGAACTCTGAATCCTTCCCCTACCACACAAGAAGGGAAGAAAGGAACCCATCCTGCAAGAGGTCTCCATGCAAACTGAATCCTCCCCACCTCTGGCAACGCGGGGGCGGCCACAGCGCTGCGGGTAGACAAGGGGAGGGGGCCACATTGAGGCCTTGACCCCCGGGCCTGCTGCACTTCCAGCCCCCAGCCCAGGCTCCGGCTCTCCGTCCTCCTCCTCTGGCGAGGCAGGGGAGCAGGTCCTGCCCGGGACAGGTGAGGGCCTCAGGCCCGGGCTGCCACCCTGCACCCCACCTTCTCTCTGACATGCACACACAGGCCTCGGACGCCACACGTGCCCCGCAGAGCCCCCGGCTGACGTCCGGACAAAGGGAGGGGAGATGTGGTAAAGGGTGTGTGGGGAGGAGCCAGCGTGCACAACTTTCGGCCGGGTCATCTCTGGGGTCACACGGATCCGGGGCGCCCGGCTGTTCCCCAGGAGCGGATCCGCAGGGCGTCTGCAGGGCCTGTCCCCCGCCAGCGGTCCAGCCTCGGAGATCCCCACCCGGTCTGGGCCCGGATCCCCGGGACGCCCTCGCTCGCCCGGCAGGACCCGACCCGCGACGCCGCGCCCGAGCCCGTGACGCGACCGGCCGCGCGGGATCCGGAGGCGAGTGTGCAGCCCAGACCGGGGGGACACGGCCGATCGCGGAGCGGGCCGCGTGCCCCAGGTCGCCGAGGTCCCGCGCCGCTTACCCTGCGCGGAGATCGGGGCCACCTCGCATCCGCCCGGAGCCCGAGGAGGCGGCCCCGTCCCGGCCTGGAGCGCGCGCGGAGTCTGCGCCCCGCCCGCTGCGCACGCGCCGCCCCGCCCCGCCCCCGCGTGGACGCGCCCGCCCCGGGCACGCGCGCGACGAGCACGCGGCGCCGCCTTTGTTTGGGTGGAGCCTTCGGTCACGGTTCGCACCCACGCGCACGCGCGGCCGCGCGCCACTCAGGGCCTCCGGCGCGCACAGGGCGGGGCCCCGCGCTTCCCGACTCACCTGTCCTCAGCCTGTCTGCGATTAGCACTGCCCGGCCCAGCACCCAGGGTCACCGCGACTGGACCCGGAACCTCCGAGGAGAGGAAGGCGACTCCGATCCCCCGGAGCCGCCAGCCCCACACCCAGCTGGAAAGGTCCCCAGGATGCCGGCTCGGCCTGTCCCAGGCACCTGGGCCCCTGCCCCTCCTCGCATTTCTCTCAGTTCTGCTGAGCCGACCAAGGGAACCCACTACCGCCATCCCACATCTGGTCACTGCTCGTGGGGCAGGGACAGAAACGCCTGCCCCTACGATGTGGGATCCTAAACAGAAACCCGGCTCTTCTGGGTTTCCCAGCCTGGCACACAGGAAGGTGCTGACTGAGGCAAGCAGAGGTCACCCGTCCAGAGCTGAGGGACTTTACTCAGATAGCCCCTGACCTGGGTCTGACCTGCGGGCCTATAGTGGAGGATGCAGGACTGAAGGCCAGGCCTGACCCTAACCTTCCTCTGCTCACCCTCAGCTGGATTTTCTGCTGAGCCCATCCTTTCTGTGTGTGTGTGTGTGTGTGTGTGTGTGTGTGTGTGTGCGTGCATGTCCTGCCCAGTGTCGGTCCTCTGCTCCTACCCTGTCATAAAGCTGTATCTGCCCCTACCCTGTCATAAAGCTGTATCTGAGGGTCCCCAAGGCTGAAATGAGGACCCTGTCCCACCTCTATAGAGTAAGTTCTTCAGTTCACAGACTCTGACCTCGGAGAAAGTTGTTAGGAAGCCTCAGTAAGAAGCATGGGAAGGGTTTATTAAACAGGGATTTTAGGGGACTCCCAAGAGCCACAGCGAGGAGGAGTGAGCAGGACCACGAGCTGGGTATACGCGAGGGTGGTCCAGGGTGTGCAGCTGCACTGCAGGCTGTCCATGCATGGTGAAGTTGAGGTCTGCTGCCCAACACTGCTACTTTTTAGGGGTGCAGGAAGCACAGTTTACAGGTGAAAAGGACAGGTCCAGAGCCCAGATTTACTGGCTTACTGTTCTAAGTTCTTCCGGACTTTTTTTGGAGTGAGTTTCCTGGAAGAGAAAAGTCTTAAGTGACTCTTGTGTCTTAAAGCAGCAGTTAAGTCCAATGTTTAAATCTCATTTCTTTGTCTCTTTTCAGCTAGTTTTTAATTTCTTCTCTCCTACCTCAGATCCACTGACCCTGAACACCCTACAGTCACCTCCAGCCCCCTGAGTCTGGAACAACCCTCAACCCCAAGACCCAAGCACAGCTGAGCCTTCCTGAGGCCACAGCCAGGAGCTGTCCTCCTGGGTGGGGGCAGCCTTCAGGGGACCCCGCCCCCCAGGAGCTGGGACCTCTGGAGGCTCTATTCCGCTGTGGAAGGAGGAAGGCCAGGTCTCCCGCAGAAGGGGCCTGGTGTCAGGGCACTGCCAGTGCATGTAGCCTGTGGCTCAGCGGCCATGTGGGGTGCACAGCGAACTGCCTGCAGGGCTGGGTCTGCCTTAGAATGAGCAGGATGGGCACTCTTTGGACGGAACAGAGCCGTGTGTGTCACAGTTGTGGCCTACTCTCCGACCGGCCCAGGGCCTTGCTGCCTACCTCTCGGTCTCCCCTTCCTACCTTTATTTTTGTCCCCTGGGCAAGCAGGACTGTGTTTTCCCAAGAAAAGCTCTCCTTTCCTGCTGTATCTTCCCCAGGTGCTTTCCCTAACCTGGCTCCCACAGACCTGGGGCTTTCAGGGGACCCTGTGTGGCACTGCCACGGGGACCACGACCACGTCATTTTCCTGGCAGTTAATCACATTCTGGTTTTTGCTCTGGGCTCTCCACATCACCGTAGCTGGCAGATCCTGATCCTTCAAGGCTGTGTCCTTCTGCCAGGGCTCAGGCATCCCCAGAGCTACAAACTTAATCCCCCACACAACCGTGTCCAGGGCTGGGGTCCTCGGGGCTCTGCCCTCAATGGGCTCCTGGCAAAGTGAGCTGGACCACCCTTGGCTTACTCCTGGCTTCCCTGCCCCCCAGTGGTCCTCACCAGACAAGCCCCTGGGTCTTCCTGTCCCAGGCAGGTAGGAGGTACCCAAAAAGAGCCACAGCCACGAGAAAGGAGCCGGGGCAGAGCCAGCTCTGTCATAAGGAGCAGGGGCTGACAGCACCTGGAGGACACATACCCTCTGTGCTGGACAGGCAGGGACAGCCACACTGTCCTTGCCCTCAGGGGCCTCTTATCTGACGGACGTAGAGGGACTGTGCAGTCACCAGAGACACCTCTCAAAGCAGGCAGAGCATCCTGGAGGAGGGGATTGCTCTCCCCCAGGTACCCAAGGAATGAGCCAGGGCCCTGGACAAGTTGGACCTGCCAGGCCTGGTCTCAGGAAGGGGCACAACAGCCGGAGAAAGCCCGGGTCTGGGAAGCTTCCTGAAGGTGTAAGGTGCAGGACTGCTGTTCCCAGGTGTGGGACCGAGGTGCTGGACACTGAGCCAAAAGGAGTAGGTGGTGGGTGTGACTGTGCCCATTCGGCAGACAGAGAAGCCGAGGCTCGAGATATAATGCACTTCGACCAGCGTCACTCTGCTAGCCCAAGCCCAGATCAGGGCTGCCCTAGTTGTTCACAGCAGCCACAGCCTGACATTCCGCCAACCAGGACAGACAGGGACAGGGACAAAGTGGCACAGCCATGTGGCAAAAAGATAGCCTGGGGCCTTGAAGAGTGCTGAGGAGCCAGTCCCACACTTAGCCCAGATGGGCGAGGCCCAGGTCCTGTGTACGAGAGAGGCCTAGATGGCAGGCCTCACAGCAGCCTCCAGATGGAGCAGAGGGTAAGGGACAGGTCAAGCAGACAAGGTGACATCTGCCCCAGGGCCCTATCTGTGCTCTTCATGGCCACATGCGTCTCCCCTGGGACCCCTGCTTACCTCTCCGCCTGGCCACCTCCAGGCCCACAGTACCCTGGTCCTGGGGACGCTATACCTGCTGTGCTGCCCACCTGGCCTGCTATCTCCAGATGTCTGGTGGCACCGTCTTCGGGCCTGCTGAAGTACCGCCTTCACTCTGAGAGCCACCTGTGCCCATCACTCCTATCCTGGGACCTGCCTTCCCCTCCTGACAGAGTGTTCTGTACCCCTTCCCCCGGCTGACTCCTGAGGCTGCGTGACCTCACCCGGGGGGAGGGACCTTGACTCAGAGAGATGACCCTGGGTTACCCAAGGCCCAGATGTCATCCCCGAAGGGAGGCAGGGCACAGAGAGGTGAGGACAGAGAGGGGACAAGGACCGGGCTGTCCCCTCGTTCCCCACGAGGAGCCCGTCCTGCTGGCCTTATCCGCAGTCCCTGAGCCTCATTTCGGCCTTCCAGCCTCCAGCTCCCTGGGGGGGGGTCCCTGGGCAGCACCCCACCGCTCCACACCCTCCTCTGACAGCCCCTGGGCAGCCCCTGCCTCGCTTCTCCCTCTCCTGACTGTCAGACCCCCAGACAACCCAGGATGGTCCAGGCCACACTTTACCACTCTGTGCATCTCCTGAGCACTCTTGCCCTGCCCACAGGCAGAGGCCATGCCTGACGCGGGAGCCAGATGCAACAGGCTCCTCTGTGGCCACGTCACCTGGGCTCATGCCTCTGTCACAGGCATGCTTGGGCCCGCTCCTCCAGGAAGCCCTCCAGGCTGCCCTTTCCTCTGAGCTCCTCCAGGGCCTCTCTGCCCCTCCTGGGCTACCCACAGTCCCTGTGCTCCAGCCCCCACACTGCTGCCCGCTCCACCCTCAGGACTTGGGCGCTGGCCTCTGACCTTCTGCCCATCCTAGACTCTTGGCACTATTGCTAGTCTGGCAGCCCTCTTGGGGACCAGAGCCCCTACCCCATTACTGTTCCAGGCTGCTCTGACCACAAGGTCCTGCCCAGGGGAGGTCATGGCCACCCTGCCACCCTCTCTGCCTCTTGAGGGACAACACTGAGCCTATTCTCAGGGACTGAGTGTCCTTGGACAACACCTCACCTGCTGCGCCTCAGTTTCCCCTCTGTAAGTGTGTAACCAGATGCCCTTCCCCCAGTCGTGTCCCAGCATCTGTGCCCACCATGGAGGGCAGGGGTCAGGCAGAGCTTGGATTCCACACAGACCAGTAGATGTGTGGAGCCAGTGCTGGGTGACCGTGCCTGTCGCAGGCACAGGTAAGTGTGGGGCAGTGAATGAGGGATCACGCCAAGTCCCTGGTTCATGTGTCTCCTTGACTTCAAGGTGACATCTGAGCAAGCGACCACCGAAGTCAGGACTGCTCCTCTTACGGGCCTCTGGGTGGAAGTGGATGGCACAGGGACTCCAGGACTGTGTCCTGCAGGACTGTGGGGTCCCGGGCACGGCTTTGCCAGACCCAGCCTGCAGCTTGGAGCGGGGAGCTAGCTACATCGTCAACTTGGGGTCCTGGCCACTGAGCCTGATGTGCGCGCCACCCTGTGGCTGCAGGTGATGCCACACCGCAGGGCCAGCCCAGCTGCGAGATCCCATCCCGGTCCTCTCTGCTCTGTCCACTGCCTGGTGGGAGAGCACCGCTCGGGGATGCCAGCAGCATCCTTCTCATATGCAGTCCTGCTTTCTTCCCTTGGGGACAGGCGCCAGCCCAGGTTCTGGTTAAGCCTTGGGGTCTTACCTGCTGGGTGTCCTTGCAAGTCCCTCCATATCTCTGAGCCTCAGTTTCCCTGCTTTGCAGGCTGCTGGCCAGCTGCTGTCCTTCCTGCCTGTCCACCACTCATTGCCGGGAGATGTGGTCTGCACACACCCGTGTGGGGCCCAAGGGAGGGTCTGCCCAGCCTGGGGTGAGGGTTCTCAGAGTAGGGGTTGTAGAGGCAAGAAAGGCGTGTGAGGGGCAGTGTCTGAGCAGGGGTGATGGCCCCCAGGATCCTGGGGCCTGGAGGTCATGGTGGGGGAGGAGGGTGCTGAGCAATGTTGCAGTCGCTGTCCCAAGGGGCCTGGAGGTGGGGTCCTCGTTGCTAGCAGTGTGTGGGGTTCACACGTCCCTCCACACTGCACTGGTATTGAGTCCCCCTGTGATCTATTAAGAGGTTGGAAACTTAATCGGATTCTGGCGTTTGGAGAAGCTCTGGGGAGCTGATCGGAATTAAGCCAGAAGGTGCTGGCAACTTCTGGAGATGGCACCAGTGGCTTTCTAAAAAGAGGAAGTCAGGCATGGTACAGTCCCAGCCCAGGAGACTGAGGCAGGAGGATCCCTGGAGTCCACAGTTTAAGAGTAGCCTGGGCAATATGGGCCTTGTAGGAAGGAGAGGAGAGAAAGAGGGAAAGAGGAAGAAGGAAGGAAAACAGGAAGATGGGGGCAAGGGTGTTCAATAAATGTATCAGTGTAAACTAAATATGACCACAAATCCGAAGGTAGAATGAGAGAGAGAGAGAGAGTACAGGCTACCTAGAGGTGTTTTTTTTTTTTTTAATAAGGGATACAAGTGTTAGTTTCCATAGTATAAAACCATTAAAGGATAAGTACACTTTTGAACAGTTACCTCTTAGGAAAGGGAACAGGGAAATGGCACTTCTTTTGGAAACAGCTTGTTTGTTCAATTAATTGGTAAGTATATTTTCCAATCCCTAAAAATACAAAAATGAAGCAAACAAATGAACCCACTGCGTGCCCAGGTGGTGACCTAGACAAGCTCTCCTGGGTGACTTTAAAATGCTGTCGCTTCTGCGTGTGCCCCCAGCCAAATGCAGCTCGGCAACAAAAGGAAGTGGAAAAGCCGAAGCCCTCTGGCGCTAAGGTCTGGGGCTACCTCGGCATCGTTGTTCTGAGACTGTGGTGTGTGAGGTGTGGGACGTGACACACGAGAAGTTATTTTCTGAGTGTGCTGCGGGAAGCAGAAATGCCTGCTGAGGGAGAATGCGAGGTCAATGCACCTAAGTAAAAATGCTGTGGTCCCCGACATGAATGGGACGTATCTGTGGTTTTCACAGGGTATTTAATTCAAGCACCATTGCCACTCTGCCCATCAGGGATGCCCAGAAGCGGGGAGCCAGCCCAGGAGCAGTAAGCTCCCTGAGATCCACTGTGGTCCCCAGAGGTGACCCCCATATAGCAAGCAGACCTGCTTGGACAAACAGCTGGGTCTGGATGCACAGATGGGCCTGGAATATTTTCACATCAAAAACTGAGACGCCATCACAGACCCCTGCTTCACACCAGAATGACGCAGACCTGCGGGAGGCTGGAATCCTGCATGGACACAGATAAGGGCTGCACCTCCAGTGGAATGGACTATCGGGCATGTTTAAAGCCAGGAATCCACGCAGAATGCTAAAGGATCACCTTTGCGAGATTTGAGGGAATCCACTCACAATTTCAACACTGGTCTGTAAGGGAAGAAATCAAACATTTCTCCTTCTCCTGCATGAGCTGTAACTCATGGTGACCTAAGCAACCAAGGGAAGTTTCTTTGAAGACTGTTCTAGCCAGTAAATGAAGAAGGAGTGCTATAATTTGCATACCACCACTTTGCACCTCCCTGAGGGTTTAGGAATCCAGCGAGCATCTGAGGACCCTAAGCTTCTATAAAAGTCAGACAACTGGATGCAGAACTCCTCCTAATGGAAGACTTGTTGGCCTCAGGGAAGTCGTCCTGTCAAAAACATCAGCCCAAGTCTGATCAAGACCAAAACCTGCCCTGTCCAATATAGTAGCCACTGCCCCAGGTAGCTCTTTACGTTTAAATTAAAATTAATCAAACTTAAATCAAATTAAGCACTCAGTTCCTTGTGGGCCTCACTGCATCCCAAGTTCAGCTGCCAGATGTGACCAGAACCCAGGCCCCAAAAAGTTGCATGAGACTACTTCACCGCAGATAGGACACAGAGTGACATCTCGCAGGGCACCACAGCCCAGTTTCCCAGATACAAGCAAACCAGACAAACAGCCAGAAGCCAGGCTTGCTGGCACGCACCTGTAATCCTAGCACTGTTGGAGGCTGAGGCAAGAGGCACACAAGTTCAATTCTAGCCCAAGCAATTTAGCAACTGGGCAAGAGCCTGTCTCAAGATTAAATAAATAAGAAGATGGGGATATGGCCCAGTGTGAAGGCCTTGGGTTCAATCCCCACAACTACAAAACGTAAAATACAAAAAATGAAACACAGAGCTTGAGAGCACAGCCTAGGGCGTGAGAGACCTCAGAGATGCATAGGGCCCCTGGGGTGGAAAAGCTGACCGGTGGCGCCGCAGTGCGCCACAGCAAGATACTGCTTCGGGGTCATCAGTGCCCACCGACTGCTGGCTCCTGGGTGCAGGCACCAAGCATCAGAGGCTGTTGGGAAAATACAGTGTGGCTTTTTCCCTGCTGCACGTTTCGCGTCCTCGATGCGCTAACTGGACTTCAGGGACCCTGTGCACCTCCACTTAAGAGAGGGCCACGTCCTGATAAGCCCATCGTCACTTGAAAATATACCCCCAGCCCTGAGCATCCCTTCCTTCTCCACCCTGGCTTGGCCATCATGGTCATCCCATGACCATGGGGTGACTGGAGCCGCCTGGCACTGAGGATTTCATCCTGCTCACCGCTAGCCTGGGACAAACATGATTCAAAAGCAGAAGCTGGGCGGGGCTGTGGGGAGGCACATTTGGGCACACTCTGCTGTCCTCTCTGCCACATGCTGGGCTCTTTCCATGTTGTCTAAGGATGCAGGCTGGCAGGTAGGGTTGTATCCTCCACCTCCCCGGCAGTGACCTAGAAGGCCAGGTGGGGAAGTCCTCTGTCCTTGCTTGGCCCAGGAGGGTCTGGGCAGAGGGACCAATTAGTTCAGACAGAGGCCACAAGACAGTGAAATGTTGGGGGCCTGTTATGGTTGATACATTGTGTCAACTTGGGGAGTCTAGAGCTTTGGCTAAGTAACTCAGCAGTTGTCAATCTTGGGGTAGAAAGGACATGCCCTTACCCTTCTGGGATGTTGTTTATTGTGTTAATTTGGGAAGTTTAAAAGGTTAACTATGTGACTCAGAAGGGAGCTGGGGTACTTACTGGTATTCATCCTGAGCCTGTGGAAGAGGAGGGCAAGGAGGTTCTGTGGGTGGAGGTAGGCTGTTTACAATGTAAGGGAAGAGAGGAGGCTGCTTGCAGCCGTTCTTCCCTTTTGCTGGTTATTTTTGCTGTGCTCTGCTGCCATAAAGTTTGCCCTCTGCCATGTGCCACTCTGCCTCTGAAGCAGCCATGTATGGACTGAAACCTCCACAACTGTAAGCTCAATAAACCTGTCCTTTCTTCACTTTGGGTGTTGAGTATTTTGTCTCAGCAACGAGAAAAAAGTAACCAAGACCAGGCCACGTGGGGAGCCCCTTCCCCTGAAAGTGTCGCCCGCTCCTCTAGGCAGTGGCCACACCCCCTGGCAGTACTAACCCTAACCCTAACCCCAACCCTAACGAGTGCTACCCCCAGTGCAGGCCCCACTTCCTCCTGTCTCCTGGGTGTGGGTAACATGCTGGGTGCAGCTCACTGCCCAAGGGGCAGGGACAGTGGACAGACCCACCACCAAAGACCTGGGGGGAGGTTGCAACCCAGTGGTGGTGACAGGGCACACTTCCCAGGGGTCAGGAAAGGCTGCTGGAGGCCGGATTTTTTTTTTAAAATAAACTTTTTAACTGAGAGAAGTTTTAGGTTTCTGGGAAAATGATGAGGAGAGCTCGAAGTGTGCCCTTTGCCCTGTACACAGTTCCCATGTGAAACCTGCGCAGAGGGTGAGTGGGTGCAGTGAGAACCACAGGCCAGCCCAGAGCCCGCAGGCAGCCTAATCTTGCTGCCCTGGGGCCTGACCCTGGATCCTGCCTGGCACTTAGCTGCCTCCTTGCCCCCCACCTCATGGTGACACTTCTCAGACCTGCCTTGGTCTTGGTGACCTTGACAGTTTTGGAATGCCGGGCAGAATTTCAGGGAGGAGGACTGCAGAGGCCAAGTCCACCCCATGCCTCCTCAAGGCCACAGGCTGCCAGAACCACCTCTCACCTTAGGGCGACCCTGCAGCGGGCCTGTCAGGCATCCCTGCCCGACCTTCCTCCGTCCTGTATTCTGTAGGGAAGTCAGGACCACTTGCCTACTTAAAAATCATTTACAAAGATAAAGCACCACAGGAGATTACTTTTATTTGTTCACATTTATTTATGCTTTGTATTTATTTGTGGTCCTGGGGGTTGGACCCAGGGCCTTCACACTGAGCTACCGCCCAGCCCTTTGACTACTTTTTATTTTGAGACAGGGTCTTGCCAAGTTGCTAAGCTGTTCAGGTTGGGCTTGAACTTGCCATCCCCCTGCTTCTGCTCCCCAGTGGGCTGGAGTGGATGATAGGCACGCATCACCAGACAGACCTAGCTAATTCTACAGTTTTGCAGAGCAACATCTACTTAGATCTACTCACATATTTTGTGTTGTAGTAAAATACATGTATCATAAAACTCACCTTTTAACCATTTTGCGGCAGCCTTAAGCACATCCCTGTGGCCGAGCTACACTCCCTCCCTCCATCACCAAGCCTTTTTTCTTATAACACTAAAACTCCCACCCTTGAAACACCAGTTCCGTGCCCACTCCCCTCAGCACAGCAAGATGTCTCCCCAAAGCCTCAGGCATCCACAGGTGGGGCTTTTCGGAGGTGGGTAGACCTAGGGTGTGTGATAACTAAATTGGTCCACTGATTGTTTTAGCACAGTTCTGAGTGTGAATATTGGAAAGGCTCACCTTGGGTGTGGGTAGCATCACCCAACAGACTCGTAGCCTGGATGGGGTAAAAGGGAAAAGGGAGGCTTTGTGTTTGTTGCCTCCTGTCTGCCTGCCATGGGCTGTTTCTCCTTTGTCGTGTCCCTTTGCCCTGCCAGCCTGCCTTGGAGCCAGCCAACTACAGACTAAAACCTCTATGAACTATGAGCTGAAATGAGCCTTTTCTCCTTTAATTGATGGGTGTTGAGTACTTTGTCTCAGCAAAAAAGTAACTAAGATACTATTCTTATCATTACTGCTTGTGCATGCTAGGCAAGAGCTCTACCCTGAGCTATGGCCCCAACCCTACTTACTATTTTTGAAATGACATTCATACTATTATGGCTTAGATCTAAATAGTCCCCAAAATTCTGATACATGCAGAAGGCGACCGGATCGTCCTCTCAACAGCGGATTCATCCTTGATGAGTTTGTGGCTGACTGTGCTGTTAGGAGGCCTGGCCTGGGTGGAGGTGGCCACTAGGGTGTGACCTAGAAGGGTGTGTTCCTGTCCCCAGCGCCTCCCCTCTCTTTCTGCCTCCTGTCTGCCATGAGGTGAGCAGCTCTCCTCTGCCAGACCCTCCCATCTCACCCTTCCTGCCTTGGATCCAGCTACCTGCAGACAGAATCCTCTAAAATCCCTGGGGGCAAAATAAGTATCTCCTTTAATCTGTGGGTGTTGGGTATTTTGTCTCAGCAATGAGAAAGTGATTTAGAGAGAGTTTTTCTGGACTCTGATTCTTTTTTTTTTTTTTCCGGTACCAGGGATCGAACTCAGGACCTTGCGCTTGCCAGGCAAGCGCTTATGCCACTGAGCTATACCCCCAGCCCCTGAGAAAGTCATTTAAACATCCTGTGGTGGATTGAAGATTGGTGGTCAACTTATAATACCCAGCTGAACTGAACCAGCCTGGTGCTGGGTGTGGGAGGCCCACCTGAGGGTTGTTGTTGGCAGCATAAGAGGCAGAACTGGAGAGGAAGAAGTTTTGAAGCCCTTGGGAAACTGTTAGGGAGCTGTTGGTTCTCCTGGGGCTGTTGGTTCTTGGAGGAGCTTGTCATGCTGGCATTCCTGATGAGCTCGGCTGTTCTCATCACTGGAGGAGCTTGGGACCTTGTCGCTGAGAATGGCTTTGGTTCACTTTGAGGGAGCTCTGGTCCTCACTTTGAGCATTGCTTCCTGGCTCTGAAAGGGAAGATGGTGCACTGTTCAGTGCCCTGAAGAAGCTGGTCACACTGGTCATCCTGATACAGACTCAGCTATTCTCATTGTCGGGACCTCGTTGTCACTGAGGGTGGCTGTGGTACCTTTCGGGGAGCTCTGGTCCTCACTTTGAGTATCGCTTCCTGGCTCCACTGCAGACCCCTCAGCCTGCTGGCACAGATCCGTCATCCCACTGGCATAAACTTTCTACCTTCCACCACTGACCTTTGGGCCTCCCCAGTGTAGATCTGTGAAACAGGCCTGCATGAGACATTGTCGTGGGCCGTTGGCCTCCAGCTAGACTCATGAGAAGCATTGTCATGGGCTCTACGTCTTCAGCTGGACTCATGCAGGACATTGCGTGGGATCCAGGCCTTCAGCTGGATTCTTTGGTCCTTAGCGTGTGGACAGATTTCCTGCACTCTCTTTGTATGTGATTCTTTGGGTGACTACTATAGATAATCCTTTAAATTTTGTGTCCTGTATTAAATTGTTTCCCCTTGCAAACCCCAGACCACAATGCATCCTAATGATGCAAAGTGGTATGCCTTTTAAACATTTTTAAATGTTTATTATTTTTGAGGCATTTGGAACTAAGTGTTTGGATGCCCAAATTCATATGCTGAAGCCATAGCCCCCATGTGTGGTATTTTGGGGTGAGGCCTCTGGAAGCAGAATTGGGGTCAATGAGGCTGTGCCAGTGGCCCCTTGTGATGGGATTGGCAGCCTCAGAGGACAGGAAGAACGAGCTCTCTCCCTCGCTCCTCCCTGTCACTGAGGAAAAGCCCTGTGAGGACCTAGAGGGGGGTCAGCTATCTGCCACCCAAGGGACTGGCCTCATCAGGAACCAGATGGGCTGGCAGCTTGATCCATGCTTCCCAGACCCCAGAACTGAGAAAATAAATTTCTACTGCTTAGGCCACCAGCCTGTGGTATTTCATCATAGCAGCCAAGTTGGGGATGATGGGTGATACGCCCTCATGTTCAAACCCCAAAGGCACAGAGCTCATCCAGTGACACCTCACTGGGCTCAGCCACACAGGTCCCTTGAGGAGGGGACATTTGAACTGAGACCTGTCATGGGCTAATCAGTCATAAGGGATACAGGCAAAAGGAAGCGTCTGTGTAAAGGTCCTGAGGCAGTGAGAGGCTTGAGGAGCTGAAGGGCAGCTGGGGAGGCTGGAAAGGAGTGACCACAGAGAGTCAGGGCCACTTCGACAGGTGCAGCACCTCCTCCAGGGCTTTGGAGGTTGCGCAATGTGGTGTATTCAGACCCTTCAGTCTGAGTCTGGCCCCATCTCCCCTCAATGTGGAAGACACCCTCTGTGCCTCGTTTTCCCCCTCTGTACCATAAGGAAAGCAACCATGCCTGATTGCAGGTCATGACCAAGTGGGGCTCCATGAGGACCTTACAGCAGACCCAGCCCTGGGCATCCTGGAGCAGGCACCAGCCATGGGCTTCTGCATGCATGTGGGGTGCCACAGCAGGAGGAGTACCCTTGACTGGTCCTCACTGAGAGACTGCTGGGGACCTCAGATCACTCCCCTCATGTCCTATTGGCCAAACCCTTGGCCATATCCCTCTTGACCAATCACAGGCCAGAGGAATGAGCAGCAAAAGTTGGTGGCCCCTGTGGGACAAGGTGTGGTCAGCAGTCCACCAGTCTGTCTCAAGACCAGGGGAGCTGGGGTGGCTGGAAAGAAGTGACCATGGAGAGTCAGGGCCGCTTCGACTGTGTTGGGAGCATGGCCGCGTCATCCCCAAGCCTCCATCTCACTCAGCGGATGCTGCCCCTGGAGATGCTTTGCGGGGAAGGAGGCAGGGGGGTCCTCCACCGCCCAGCTCTCAGAGGTCAGACTGACTCCCTCGAGAAAGGTGAGGCTCTTCTAGGACAGGAAGGAGGGGCTCGGACACTGCTGGAGTGGAGGGAGTGATGGAAGGAGCCAACCCCAGGCCGTTCACAGGCCCTGGCAGGGGGCCCTGAGGGCACCCCAGACACCTGGACCTCCAGCCAGTCACCAGGGCCCTGCTTCCCACCCTGCCCAGGAGCCAGAGAGCACATTCTAGCCTGGGTTCCACCATCCACAGCCTGTAGCTGCCCGCTCCAGGAAGCTGAGCTAATGTAGGGCTTCTCAAGGCACTGCCGCTGCCAGGGCACCGCTGGGCGGCCAGACCCACCCAGGTGCTCATCCCCACCCCTGTGCGGGGCCGCCCTCCTCTGCCAGCCCTCCCGGCCTTCAGGGGCAGCCTTGGTGTCCTCAGTGCGGTCCACGTGGCTCTGCTGGGGTGGAGGCTCCTCCGCTGCAGAAGGGGACACTGGAGGGGTCCTGGCCTGGGAGCAGAGTCAGGGGACACAGAGGAAGCTGGCCTGTCACCTCCGAGTCACCTCGGCCTCACAGAGATTCAGCCAGGCCTCCAAGCCTCCCCACCAGGAAGAAGAGAGGGCTGGGGCTCCCAGAGGCTCCCCGCCAGGGTTACCCTCTCCCAAGGCTCCCTGGTTCCAGAGAGCCCCCAGAAGTTCCTAGAACGCTTAAGTTCCCTAAAACTCCCGAGGTCCCCTAAGGCCCCCAGGGCTCCCAAGCTTCTCCAGTGTCTCAAAGCCCCCATGCCTGCAGAGGGCCCCCAAAGTCCTCCAAGATCCCTACAGCCCCAAAGAACACCCAAGTCCCCTAAGGCCCTTCAAAGTATTCCAAGATGCCTCCGGGCCCCCATAGCTCCCCAGCACTCCTCTTGACCTCTCAGGACCCTCCAGGGCCTCCAGGCCCCTCCATAGCCCAGGACACACAGGCTCTTGTGACGCCCAGCCTTCCCTGCTTCCTGAGCCTTGCAGGGACTTCACTCCAGCTGCCTCCTGTCCTGGGGTGTCCATGCTGGGCCCCCAGGTGTGGATCCCATTGGTTGGAGCCTTGCTTCCTGCCATCAGCTATTGGTCCCCGGCTGGCCTGTGGAGTGGTGTCTGGCAGCCAAGACAAGGTCACAGGGTATCTAGCATGGCTGCCTACTGCTCTGCCATCAGAAAGGCAGTACCAAGCCATGGGCCCTGCCCTATCAGAACAGAGCTCTATCTTGCAGAAGGCCTCTGCAGGGCACTGATTGGCTAGCTGGGGCCCTGTACAGACCACTGAGTGGCCGACTGGAGGGCCTGTGCAAGCTACTGATTGGCTGGCTGATCGGCAAGCTCTGGACAGTGATGGGAGCCAGCATCTGAAATAGCTTTGTTGCAGAGCTGGGAGCACAGATCCTTAGGCCGTGTGGTCTGGTGACTTGGGAATCAAACCAGCCAGGCATCATCGCCGGTATGGGCTGTCTATGGCACTACCCAAGTGAGGAGCCAGGGCCAGGGCCCAACTCTGCTCAGTAGATCTGCAGTTGGCAGTCTGGACCCCAACATGGCCTGTGAAGCAAGGCCTTTAGGGTGTGGCCTGCACCCCAATGACACAGCGCTTCTCAGGCTGCACTCCCTTTAGGCCTCAGCTCTGCCAGCGCCCGAGGCCACCAGGAGCTGCTGCTGAGTGTGACCCGGGCCCCAGGCCTGTCTGGGCAGAGCCTCTGCCTGGGAGCCAGGTACTGAGCTGACTCTGGGAAGAGAGCCAGGACCCACACCAGCCTGCCCAGGCACAGCCTTCCCCAGGTAGCTCTGACACAGCTGCCCAGGCCCGGCAAGCCAGTGATTCCTTCCTGCAGGAACCTCCCTGACCCCAGAGGCCAGGTCCTTGGGGGATCAGACCCTGGGCCTCCCATTTCATGGGAGGAGGGAGGAGTGCTTCAGACAGAAAACGTACCTCAGACAGCTCCAGCAGAAGAGTGCCTGTCACAGCTAAGTTCGGGATGTCCTTCAGGCACGGTCGGATCCAGGACGTCACAGGGGGCTCTGCCCAGCTTTGCACTAGTTCCATCTCCTGGCAGGCCCAGGCCAGCGTTAAAGGCTGGGCGGAACCAGATATTGTCTCTGTCCAAGAGTTTTAACCGGAGTTTCCAAACTAGATCTCCCTGGTTTGAGGTGAGCCGGCCGAGGTCATGCATCTGCCCTTGAAGCTGTGTCAAGACCTGGGCCACAGGAGAGTGGGGTAAGAGAGGACAGAGTTAGAGCTGAAGAGCCTCTGACCTCTTTAGAGAGGGGCTGGGTGGGCGGCAACACGCTGGCTGTCTCCTCACACAGCAGGGACAGTTGAGCTCCGGTGTTGCCCGCAAGCGTGGGTCCCCAGGGCCAGGGCACATGCTGGTTGGTCCCTCTGCCTGGACCAGCCCTGCACCCCTTCTCCACCTCCCCACCCCTCATCCCTAGTCTGGGATTCTAGAGCTCTCTGGGTCGTATTCCTCAGTCTGTCCTCTCTGCCACCCTTTATTCTTTCATGTTTTCTGCCTGCTTATTTTTCACTCTAGGAAACGTCTTCTGATCTGTTCTCCAATTCACTGATTCTCTCTTCAGCTGTTCGATTCATGAAGTTTATACTTTCAACATTTAGATTTTCATTTGTAAAGTCCTTTAGGTTATTTTCAAATCTTTTAAAAATAAACTCTTTTCCCTTCTGGGTTTGGATATTCTTCCTTGTTCTTTTTCAGCACTGGGGATACTGAGCTACATCTCCAGCCCTCTTTATTCCCCCACATCTCTCTCTGAGACAGGGTCTTGCTATGTAGTTCAGGCTGGCCTTGAACTCACTGTGTAGTCCAGGCTGACAAATTTGCAGCGATCCTCCTGCCTCAGCCTCCCAAGTGCTGGGATTACAGGTATATACCACCACACTGGTGTTTTTTATTCCATCTTTTATTCCTTCATCTTTTTCAAATAGCCAGAAGTCTGACATTCTCTAGGGTCTAAATCTGTGATTTCTATTAACCAGTGACTTCTTTCTTTGTTCTTTATCTTTCCCCTTTAATCAATGGCTTAGTTTAGTGGAGAATCTTGGTGAGAGCGCTCCTCCAGAAGGGCCTGTGCTTGCTTCTGCAGGTTAGAAGGGCGTGCTCCTCATCCGGACCACCTCCATTTAACTTCTTGAGTTAAGATTTCCCTGTCTCCCAGGGAATTCCAGCCCTGGGAGAGAGCTGGGCAGGCCTGTGGCTGCAATGCCTGAAGGGAAATAAATTCATGTTGTTCCCACTCACATTACCCTGGCAGGCAGTCTCACGAAGCCCTTGGTGCTTAAGGCGTGGCTGCCTTGGAGGACCCTGGCTTGATGGGGGGGCTCTTGGGTTCACTTTCCCACTGTCCACTGCTTAGCATTCTGAGCTTGGCAATGCGACAGTGACCTGTCTGCAGACACCAACCACATCCAGACCACAGCATGGGTCACGGTGCTGCCAGAAGACAATCAACGAACTCCTAGTTCACTCCAGGCTGGTGTCCTCTGCCACTGACAGCAGGCATTTAGCAGAAACTAAGATGGCATGTTTGCATGGCCAGCCTGTGGCAGGGGGTGGGGATGGGGTGGCCGGTCCTGCTTCTGGGCTGCAGCAGAGCCCCCTGCTAGTGACAGCCAGAGGGACACTGGGGACTTGGGAGCAGAGAAATGCTCAGGGAAACGGTGGGATGCCTTGTGTGCAGGCCAGGAGGTCCTCTGGGTTGAGGGTGCTGGCGGTGGGAGGAACCCTAGGACTGTTCCAGGTGGGCTTCTGAGTTGGGTGCCCCCTAGACATCCAGCTTCCCTTTTGGTTTCTCTGAGCCCTTTTCCCAGGGGCAGGCTCTTACCTGATCTGTAGAGTGGGGAATGGAGGGCTGAAACCCTGCTGGTTGCACAGCCAGAGGCCAGACTGGAGCTCACAGCAACCACCTCGGCCAAGTGTTCATCTCCAGGGGCTCACAAGGCACGGCTGGAGAGGCCCAGGATCATTGCCCCAGGAAGTTGTGCCCAGCTCTGGAAAGGAGAGGACCACTTAGCATCTGTTCACACTGCTCCCCATCCCGTGTGGCCTCAGCCTGTTCTAGCTGTACAGCAGCCTGTGTCCTTCCTGGCTGGGAACCTGCCCCGCCCACCTGTGGCCCACCTCCAACCACTGCCTCCGCCTTTAACCTGCAGCAATGCCAGACTGCTTGCAGCCTCCAAAAAACCAGCCAGGGTGACCTCTGCTGACAGCGCAGCCTGGTGTGTATGCCTGGGCCCCACAGCTCTGCTGCAGCCTGTGCCCTCTGTGACGCCTGCGCCCTGCTCTCCATTACCTGTGCCGGGGCAGGAGAATCACACACACAGGGAGCTGTGATTGCTCCCCAGCTGACCTTGAGGGCAGAGGTGACCCTGGACTGATAGTGTGGTGGCGTCCAGTGTGGTCAGCAGGACCCTCCAGGTGGGAGGGATGGGTCACAGAGACTCGCCTAGCTTTGGAGATGGAGGTGGTCACAAGCCAAGGAACGCGGTGACCTCAAGACCCCGGCCAAGGGGAGGAAAGGGGTCCTTGGAGCCTCGGGGGAAAGTGGGGTGACTTCAGTGCTCAGCATCCAGACCCACTGCAGCCTTCTGACCCCAGGTGATTGGCATCCCTGGTACTGAGCTATGCCGTGTGTGGGACTGGTCACCCCAGACCTGGAAGTGAATACACCCCATTTCACAGAGGAGGAGACTGAGGTCCTAAGAGGATCGGGACTTGCCTGAGCCCGCCGCCAGGCTCTGACGGCTGCCAGTGCCCACTGGCCAGCACACCCTCCTCTGATTACAGGGACAGAGGCCCAGGGGACCCTCTGCAGAGGACAGGCTGGAAGGCAAGAGCCAGGTCCCAGCCAGCGAGTGTGCAGATTTGAGGAACAGGGAAGCCGCATGCCCAGAGTTACTCAGAGAAGCCCATCAGCCAAGGCAGCAGAGGCCGGAACACGCAGAAACCAAACACTCTGCCAGGAGCCTCCCTGGTCCCCATGAAGCAAATGGCAGTGTGCCAGGGTGTCAACCTGGATGCAGAGCGTCCCAGCCTTGTGGCACCCAGCAAGTGTCCCTCCTGCACTGGAGACCGCGGTGGCATTGCCTATTTTTAGAGTCCTCATCCATCTTCCTCCCTTCGATCCTGCAGGTCTGAGCTCCCTGCAGGAGCAGCGGATCCCGGCATGCCCGGCACATTCCAGTGGGCATGACGCATGGCCCCAGCCCTCAGGAGGTCCCTCCACTGCCAGTGAGGTACAGGGCCTGGGCTCCCTCGCTGCTGGGGTGCTGCCAGCACCGGTGCTGGGGATGCAGCTGCCTGCTTGCTCCGGTGACCTAAGGCTGCTCCCCAGCAGTATCAGCTCACCCCACAAGGCAGTGGCCTCCGCAGCTCACCCTTCTTCCTGGCAAGACCCACAGCCAGGAGCCCCTCAATGTCGGGGCTCCTCAGGGCTGGTGCTTCTTACTGGTACATAGGTGGGTTTCCTTGCCCACTGGCTGCCAGATGGACAAAGTTCTCCTGCTTGCTAGAACTTGGGCCCCCCTACTTGGAGGGACTCCTGTCCCAGTCATGGGGTGAGCACAGGAATGGCGAGGCCTCCCCTGTGGGACATGGTCCCTTGTCTTGCCCCTAACCCTCCCTGTTTTCTGGGCAGGTATCACCCCCCTCTTGGGGTAACCAGAGCCAAGAGGCCTGTGCTCTGTCTCCAACACGTCACCATGTGCTGGGCTCTGGGAGCGAGTGCTGGAGCAGTAGCTGGGGGAGGGACATTCCATCCCACCATGGAAACCGGTATCAAAACCACAGTGGACGCTGCTACAGCAGTGTGACGTCCTCACCCACCTTGCTCTCCAGATCAGGCACAGTGCAGCTTCTGGATTTTCCCCAGAGTCAGAATGACCGTGAAAGGTCAACATTTTGAACTGATTTGGGACACTGAGGCAGCCACAACAACACAGCTATAGACACGCAAAAAAGAGCTCTTCCAGAACTGCTGCAGAAGTGTCAAGAAAGGTGGGAGAAATATGTTCCAAGTGAGGCAGAAGTTTCTGAGAGGGATTCACAGCAATGTGTCTTGTACCACGATACATCTTAAAAATTTTAAATACTTACTATAGGTTTGGCTACACCTCATATCTGCCTCTGTCTCCCAGATGT
Organism: Dinomys branickii; assembly: GCA_004027595.1. NCBI lineage: Eukaryota > Metazoa > Chordata > Mammalia > Rodentia > Dinomyidae > Dinomys > Dinomys branickii. Next base: position 80,971 of record PVLD010006249.1, read on the forward strand.
GGACAACCAAGTCACGGGGGTGGGAAGCTCACAGAGGCCAAGGCACCAGGGCCAGGCCCCAAGCTTTGTGATCCTAGTGTTGGGATCCTGTACAGTGTTTTTTAATTTTTACTTTTTGAAAAGATACAGCTAGACTTGGGTGCCACCTCTACCCTGTCTGGGTCTCCCCTTACCACTGAAAAGCTTATTCTTCCCCAGGAGCACCTGCCTGTTCCCCTGTACCCTGGAAAACAAGAGAATTCAGCAGGGGGGTGGTGCTGGCCACAGAGGTGCCCGCCCAGGGAAGGGCAGCAGAAATGGGAAGATGGGAGCACCCTGGGAGACCTCTGCACCTGTGCCCCGCCTCCTTACGCCCCTGCTGGTGCCGCATACAGGCTCCCTCCCTGTGCCCCATCTCAGCTTTGACACAATGCCCTTGGCTTTCTGCAGAGAAGACAAGGCGTTGTGGCAGCAGCGCTGGCAGGTGACAGATCTGCAGGTAGGGAAAAGGCATTGCCTGCTTGCTTACTCAGGTCTCGGGTGCCCTGTTGGCTGGCGCAGATGTTGGGGGCCCCTCAACATCTCTCACCCCACTTCCACTCTGAGATCGTGTCCTGCTGACTTGTTCCAAACTCCAGCACAAGTGTGACTGATCCTCTGTCCACGGCCCATCTGTCCCTGTGAGGCTGCCTGAGTGTGGCCTCATGTGCCCTCTCCGCCCATGTCCAGCCACCAGGCAGCCAGGCTGGACACAGAGACCCTCAAACTACACTCCACTCTCAGCCACCCAAGGTCTTCTGGTCAGACACACAGGAAGGATGCGTCCTGGTCGTGGTCCATGTGACCCCACACGGCCTCTCCACGCACACACCTGCCCCAGGACCTTTGCACACCTGCCATCTGGACTGTACTCTGCTCTGGGCTTGGCCTGCTCCTGAAGGCCTCCCCAGGCCACCCCCCAAAGGGCCCTGTTGTTATGTTCACCTCTTGCACTCCTTGTGTCCCCACTGGATACTGTGCCTTTCCCCAGGGCTGGGGTGCTGCTCCTGTTCTCCTGGTAATGAGGGTGTGGCGGGGGGGGACTGTACAGGTAGAGAGGGAGGAGAAAGCTGGGAGTCCTGGGTGGGCTTTGCAGGGGGCTGCCCACTCCAGGCAGGACTCAGACTGGGCCAGGAGGGTGGGCTAGGCTGTGGAGCGTCCCCTGTCATGCGGCTATGGGGCTGGTGGCCCTGGTCCAGCCATGAGCATCGGGATTGCCACTGTGTCCGAGAGGACAGGAAGATGCCTCTGGCTACCCCTCTTCTCTGCCTACCAGCCCACCGCAGGGCAGCTGGCTCTCATGCCCCTCCGTGTGCCTGGCAGGGCCTGAAGAATGTTCCCCAAGAGCCATTGATGATGGTGTGGTTGTGGCTAGTGGGTCAAAATAGGAAAAGAAAGAATAATTCAAAAAAAGATTTTGTGGGCAGGTTTGCAGAGAGAAGGATGTCTTGTGCTCTTTCTCCCACTCAAAACAAAGAAGGTGATTCTAACAGTTTCAAGAAAAATGCGAAATCCACCCCAAATTTTCCCTCTGGCTGTTGTGTTAGGAACTGTGGTGCATCCACACCGTGGAACATTTCTCAGCCCTAAAGAGGGAGGGTGTAGGACCTCAGCTCCTACCCGGATGAACCCCAGATGACACCAACACCAAGTGAAAGAAGCCATGCCTGGAAGCGGACCTGAAACTGTGGGGTCAGGCACACGGGAGGACAGAACATGGCTTTGGGTACTGGAGGATGGGGTGGGGGATGGTGGACCACCTTGAGTTTCCTTTCGTGTAGTGAAGATGCTCTGGAATCAGAAGGCGACGGTTGTGCAACTTTGGGACTATGCTAGGAAAGACAAAGCCGCATACTCTCAGGTCAACTCTGAGGTACGCTGACTGTATTTTTTTTTAATGGAGGGGGAGAGGGAGGGAGTTAAAGGAGAAATATAATCATGCTTCCCCTACTGGGCTTCCAGATAGGCTATCAGGCCAGTGCCCCTCGAGCACCTAGCTGCTGCCTGAAGGCACAGCCCCCACTTTCCCTCTCGGGGCTGGTGACCGTGGCCAGGACGACCCTCCTCCCCACCATCCAGCCTAGCTGCTGTGCTGTGCGGAAGCCAGGCACCTCCTCCTGCAGACAAGGGGCTCGGGGGAGCAGCGGGCGGTGAGGGCAGGGGCTGTGGGAGTGTGCGCACTTGTGCCGGGAGGCTTAGATAGGAACAGAGAACGCACTCGGCCACTAGGGGCCAGTGCTGCCCCGAGCTGAGCTGGGTGGACCTGCCCAGACTGCTGCTCAGTGCCGGGTGCTGGGTGCCGGGTACACACAGGGGCACAGGGCACCTGTCCCCTCTCACCATCCTAAGGGAGATGGGATGGGGCACATGGAAGGACAGAATGTGGCTTTGGGTCTGGGCCTGAAACCTATGCCCAAGGCTGGCATCTCAGGGTCCCCAGAAGGGCCTCACCTAAGGGCCCTGGGCGGCCACACCTGGTGCAAAGGCAGAAAGTGCAGTGTTTGCGTTTGGACGGGTTCTGGCACCTTTTGAGCAGGAAAATATTTTTCCTTTTTTGTCATGAGTGTTTTCCCCGTCTTCCAGGGAAGCCAGCGTTGGTGCCAGAACGTGTTTAATGAGAATCTAAATTCTCTTTGTCCCCGCCCCTGTTAACACCCTAATTAATACGAGGCTCCGTCTTTATTCCAAGTTTCAGTTTGCCAGGAGTTGAACCCCCACCAGAGCAGATGAGGGGCCCTTGGGAGGGGCTGGGGGACTGACCTCTGTTCCCCTAAATTCCAAAGAAGGAGCAGAACGGAGCAGAGCAGTGCGGCCTGGACTCGCTCTGCTGGGCTGGTTTCTTGGGGCTCCTCACGGTCTGAAAACCAGCCCAGGAATGTTCTGTCTGAGAACAGATTCCAGAATTCGTGTGGGCTCTGGTTAGGGCCCCTGGCAAAACACATTTCGAGCACAGAGTCAGTGTTAGAAATCTGTAACCTAGGGCTTTAAAAATTTTTTTCTTCTATTTTTAAAGATTCTCAAGTTCACGTGAAATGCCTAGGGGTACATGAGAAATAGAAACATCAGTTACAGCTCCCGAATCCAAGGAGTGGCACCAACACCCTGCAGTGGCGGGACTCACAGGGCCAGGGACAGAGGGGGACAGGAATGGCCCAGGCTGTTCATGCCCCTTTCCTCCTCTAGGAGGGGCCCTGGGAATCCCTGCAGGGCCAGGCCTGGTGCGCAGGCAAGATGGCCTTCCACAGGGCGAGGGGCCGGACAGTGGTCCTCAGACAGTGCACAATGAGGCCACGCAAGTGCCACCTCTCTTGATGGAGCCCCAGGTGCGGCCCTTCTCCCTCAGCTCTGCGTCCTGTGAGCACTCTCTGTGCACCGGATCAGCACTCCGCACAGGCCCGTGGCGATCGGATGAAAGCTACAGCACCCCCTGAACACAAGGCGGAGCCATTTAGAAACTGCCCACTGCAGGTGGTGACAGGTGCCGGTGAGCTGGGTGTTGGTGGCAGCAGCATCACTAGCCATCAAGGCCAGTCTGGTGGGTCTGCACTCCAGCCAGGCCTGTGCCACCCTCCACGTTTGGTTTCTTATTAACCCCAGGAGTTCAGGACTATCGCTATGTCCCAAGGAGAAGCCAGAGCTTGGAATAGGCCGTGCAATCCACCACTGAGGTCCTGGCCTGGCTCCCGACCAGGAAACGGTGCAGGGCTGTCCCCGTGGTTCCTGGCCAGCAGGTGTCTGGTTCCAGGAAAGAATGCCCACACCCGAGCCCATTCGCAAGGCTAGATTTCTGTTTATTTAAACCCAACCCACCCTATTTAAAGTCTTGTTGCAAAATATGCACTCCAGGGGTTCTGTAGCTCCCCTCCCTCCCTCCCTCGCCCCCCCTTCCTACCTACATCCCCACCTTCTACCCCGGGGCCCTGAGCTCAGGCGCCCACTCTGCCTTCTCTGAGCTCCTACCCCGAGGCCTTCTCTGTGCTCCTACCCCGAGGCCTTCTCTGTGAGGTCCACAGTCCAAATCCAGGGCAGCTGGGGGTCCTGGGAGGTCCCATCCGGGGATGGCTTTTTCTCTGCCCCCTCCCTCCGCACACTTCCCAAAAGCATCGCCAGTGGAAACTCCTAGAATCACAAGGACCCAAAGCAACTCTGCCTTACAGGTCAATATAGTGCCTTCAAATCGCCTCCAACGGGGAAGAGAAGATGTCATTTTGAGCAACTTGGAGCAGAACTGGTTGAGTATGTGTGACATCTACACATCTCACATAAAGTGCCAGAAATCCTCTGTTCCTAAAGTTGCCCACGGGCTGTGCAGTCATACTTGCACAGTCCTTGGAATTGGGGCGGTGGGAAGGGACCCTGGATGGTCGCTGGCTGGACAGCCCTGCTGGTGGGGGGTGTGACTGGCTGTGCTCCTCACCACCTGCCCCCAACCCCTGCGGCTGGAGGCTTAAGGGGCCCGCAGTGGCTCCACACTCCACCCATGGTGGCACATTTCCAAAGCCAACAGGTGTGGCAAAGCCCGCCCCTGGGAGGACTGCAAAGTGCTACAGCCTCCTCCAGCTGTGCTCCCCAGGCGCTGGTGGGGTGTCTCTCAGCTCTAAGGCTCTCCTTCCGCAGGGGAGGTGAGGTGTGTCTCACGGCTCTCAAGTTGTGACACCTCCAACCTGTTTTCTCGCAGTTCTGTCCACCTCTGCCTGGCGGTGGTCTGCCCTGGTCACCTCCGCGGCCCGCACCCTTGGCGGTTCGCTTGGGCAGTCGTTCGGCCTGGGGACTGGACGCCGAGGCCGGGAACGCGCGTGAGGAGCTAGGCGAGCGAGTACAGCTCTCCGCCGTCCTTTCCAAACCCCAAATGTCAGGCGAGGTTTTCTTTGCGTTTAAAACCTGCGCAAGAACTCTAGTTAGCTGCCCACTGGATTTCAAAGTCCTGTGATCTCTTTTCGCCTCCGTGTGCCCACTGTCAATGTGTTTCTCCAGCTGCCCTAGGCTCTTAACGGGGCTCTGGCCACCTCTGTCCCTGTCCACCGCCTCGGGGGCCCAGCCGGGGGTCTCTGCGGATCAGCCAGGGTGGGGTCAGGTACTAGGCTCTGGGCCGTGCCCGGGGCCCTAACAAGCCGAGCCACCACCCCCTGGTCGCTGTGGCCAGGGGCGAGCCCCGCCTTTTCTCCCTGGTCCCTCTGCCCCGCCCCCCGGGGAGCCTGGTGTGGAGGCCGCGGGGGTGGGCCAGGCCCCCAACCCCCGCCCGGCCGCGCCCCCGCGTCTCCATGGCGACCCTCAGGGCGCGCACCTCCTGGCCGGCTCCCCCCCCCGCCCCCGCTGAACAATAAGTGGCAGGGCCGAGTGGGGCGGGGCCGGGGGCGGGGAGAGCGCGCAGGGGCGCGGGCCAAGCGCACCGCCCGGGCACGGCCGACCGCCGGGAATGCGCGTCGGAGCTGCGGGAGGAGGAATCGGTTGCTCGGGGATCGCCGCCCGCCCCGCTTCCCACGGCCCGCGCCGCGCCGGAGCCACCTGGAGCCGCCGCGCCGCAGGTGGATGCGCGGCGCCCTCCCGGGACCTGCAGAGGAGCCATCTTGAAACCAACTTCGCCAACTTTCGCAAAGTGATCTCGAAGTGGAAGCTGCGGGCGAAGCCGGGCTCGCGGGCCCCGGTGTACCCGCCAGGGCCCCCGGGGAGGTTGGGCGCGGGCCGCCCAGAGGGCCCGGGCCCGGGCGCGTGGGAGCCACCCCCCGGCCACCGCGCCGGGTGGATGCGGGAGCGCGCCGGGTGCATGGATTTTGCGCGGGCGCCCGGCTCGGGCCGCGGGCCATGGCGCCGTCGCAGCCGCCCGTGCTGCCCGCGCTGGTGTTCTTGGCCGCGGCCGCCGCCCTGCCCGCGCTGGGGCCGTGCGCGACCGCCCGGGAGCTGCGCGAGCCTGGCGGGACCGGTGCCTTCGCCCCGGGGCCCGACTGGACCCACGCGTGGGACGTCGCGGGCTCGCCCCAGGCACCGCGGGAGCTGCTGGACGTGAGCCACGGCGGGCGGCTGGCGGGCCGGCGGCGCGGGCAGGGCGGGGGGTCCCCAGGCTGCGAGCGCCTGGAGTGGCGCCCGCTGCCGCCCCCACGACTGCGAGCCCTCCTGACGGCCCGGAGTGCCCCCACGGCGCTGAGCCTACATCCCTGGTTGAGCGCCCGGCAACGACGCCGATCGGGGCCGGGGATCAGTGGCGCGCTCGGCTCTCCGGCTCCTGGAGGCGCCGGGGCCTCGGTGCACTTGGCGCTCGCGGCCCTCGCCTGGGTCCCCGCCCGCCGCTGCCCACGCTCCCACCCTCTCTGCCCGCTGCCCGGAGGCCCTGTTCGCCTGCGTCTGCGGTGCGCCCCTCGGCGCACGCAAGGCACGGTCCGGGAGGAGCTGGAGCTGGACCCACCCTCGGGGACATTGTCGCCGCCGCCTATTTTGCTCCAGGCCCGGTCGGGGGTATCGCGGCGGGCCAGGCGGGGCGCGGGTGGCAGCACCAGTCCCCAGTTCCCGCTGCCCAGCTACCAGGTGTCGGTGCCGGAGAACGAGCCGGCCGGCACCGAGGTCATCGAGCTGCGCGCGCAAGACCCCGACGAGGGCGAGGCGGGGCGCCTGAGCTACCAGATGGAGGCGCTATTCGACGAGCGCTCCAATGGGTACTTCCTCATCAACTCGGCCACGGGCACCGTGACCACGGCCCGTGAGCTGGACCGCGAGACCAAGGACACGCATGTGCTCAAGGTCAGTGCTGTGGACCACGGCTCGCCACGGCGCTCAGCCGCCACCTACCTCACTGTCACCGTCAGCGACACCAACGACCACAGCCCGGTCTTCGAGCAATCTGAGTACCGTGAACGCGTGCGCGAGAACCTCGAGGTGGGCTATGAGGTGCTGACCATCCGCGCCACCGACGGCGACGCGCCCTCCAACGCCAACATGCGCTACCGCCTGCTAGAGGGTGCCGGGGGTGTCTTCGAGATAGATGCGCGCTCAGGGGTGGTGCGAACTCGAGCGGAGGTGGATCGGGAGGAGGCAGCCGAGTACCAGCTGCTGGTGGAGGCCAATGACCAGGGCCGCAACCCGGGCCCGCTCAGCGCCACAGCCACTGTACACATCGTGGTGGAGGACGAAAATGACAACTACCCTCAGTTTAGCGAGAAACGCTATGTAGTCCAGGTGCCAGAGGACCTGGCCGTCAACACACCCGTGCTTCGTGTGCAAGCCACTGACCGTGACCAGGGTCAGAACGCCGCCATACACTACAGCATTGTGAGCGGGAACCTGAAGGGGCAGTTCTACCTGCACTCGCTAAGCGGAAGCCTGGATGTGATCAACCCGCTGGACTTCGAGGCCATCCGGGAGTACAGCCTGCGAATCAAGGCCCAGGACGGCGGCCGGCCCCCACTCATTAACTCCTCGGGTCTGGTCTCCGTGCAGGTGCTGGATGTGAACGACAATGCTCCCATCTTTGTGAGCAGCCCCTTCCAGGCCACGGTGCTGGAAAACGTGCCCTTGGGTCACTCCGTGCTGCATATCCAGGCAGTGGACGCGGATGCAGGGGAGAATGCCCGTCTGCACTATCGCCTGGTTGACACGGGCTCGGCTGCCCTGGGGGGTGGCGGTGCTGGGGCTGAGGACCCCGACTCCACCCTGGACTTCCCCTTCCAGATCCACAACAGCTCGGGCTGGATCACTGTGTGTGCGGAGCTGGACCGCGAGGAGGTGGAACACTACAGCTTTGGTGTGGAGGCGGTGGACCATGGCTCACCACCCATGAGCTCCTCAGCCAGCGTGTCCATCACGGTGCTGGATGTGAATGACAATGACCCAGTGTTCACCCAGCCCCTGTATGAGCTGCGTCTCAACGAAGACGCAGCCGTGGGGAGCAGCGTGCTGACGCTGCGGGCCCGTGACCGGGACGCCAACAGTGTGATCACATACCAGCTCACTGGTGGCAACACTCGGAACCGCTTTGCACTGAGCAGCCAGAGTGGTGGCGGCCTGATCACCCTGGCACTGCCCCTGGACTACAAGCAGGAGCGGCAGTATGTTCTGGCTGTGACTGCGTCAGATGGCACACGTTCACACACTGTGCAGGTCTTTATCAATGTCACCGATGCCAACACCCACCGGCCGGTCTTCCAGAGTTCTCACTACACCGTCAGTGTGAGCGAGGACCGGCCTGTGGGCACCTCCATTGCCACCATCAGTGCCACCGATGAGGACACGGGTGAGAATGCCCGGATAACCTACGTGCTGGAGGACCCCGTGCCGCAGTTCCGAATTGACCCTGACACGGGCACCATCTACACAATGACAGAGCTGGACTATGAGGATCAGGCCGCCTACACACTGGCCATCACGGCTCGGGACAATGGCATCCCTCAGAAATCGGACACCACCTCCCTGGAGATCCTTATCCTGGATGCCAATGACAATGTTCCCAGGTTCCTACGGGATTTCTACCAGGGTTCTGTCTTTGAGGATGCTCCCCCATCCACCAGCGTCCTCCAGGTCTCTGCCACAGACAGGGACTCAGGCCCCAATGGTCGTCTGCTGTACACCTTCCAGGGCGGGGACGATGGTGATGGGGACTTCTACATTGAACCCACTTCTGGCGTGATCCGCACCCAGCGCCAGCTGGACCGGGAGAATGTGGCCGTGTACAACCTTCGTGCTCTGGCTGTGGATCGGGGTAGCCCAGCTGCCCTCAGTGCCTCAGTGGAGATCCAGGTGACTGTCTTGGACATCAATGACAACCCACCGGTGTTTGAGAGGGATGAGCTGGAGTTGTTTGTGGAAGAGAACAGCCCGGTGGGGTCAGTGGTGGCGAAGATTCGTGCCAACGACCCCGATGAAGGCCCCAATGCCCAGATCATGTATCAGATTGTGGAGGGCAATGTGCCTGAGGTCTTCCAGCTGGACCTGCTGAGTGGGGACCTTCGCGCCCTGGCTGAGCTGGACTTTGAGGTCCGCAGGGACTATATGCTAGTGGTACAGGCTACATCAGCCCCGCTGGTAAGCCGGGCCACCGTGCGCATCCACCTGCTGGACCAGAATGACAACCCACCCGAGCTGCCGGACTTTCAGATTCTCTTCAACAACTATGTCACCAACAAGTCCAACAGCTTCCCGAGCGGCGTGATTGGTCGCATCCCGGCCCATGACCCCGACCTCTCAGATAGCCTCAACTACACCTTCCTGCGGGGCAATGAGCTGCGTCTGCTGCTGCTGGACTCAGCCACAGGGGAGCTGCAGCTCAGCCGGGACCTGGACAACAACCGGCCGCTGGAGGCGCTCATGGAAGTGTCTGTGTCTGGTGAGTGGCCTGGGGGGCAAGGAGTGACTCCCTGTGGGCCCCTGAGAGAGCCTTAGGGCTCCACCAAGGGCCCTGCCAGCCGGGCATGCCAGGGCACATCCGGGCAGGGCCCAGGCATCTGCTGCCTCTGTTGGATGCTGGGGGTGTGCTCCCCACCTGTCCTGCTCAGCACTTTTGCAGGGAGCAGGCCTGGGCTTCTTCAAGTTCAAGTGCAGGGCTTCCCAAGTCTTGTCCAGAGTCGCACAATTACAGCCTGGCTTCAGGGTTATCTGGGTTGTCTGGTTTGCTTGGTGATCCTTTTGGGTCAGCTTGCCACACGCACGGCTGTCTGGAAGGATCAAAGGTCACTGCCCGCTCCGTGTGCCAATTAGTTCCCGGGTGGGACCGATGGAAATTACCTTCTAGTTCCTGAGTCACCCTGTAATATGCCTGCTCTTCCCCAAGTCTGGTGTTTCTGTCTCCTGCAGATAATAACAGTAGTTGGCTCCTGTGTGCTATCTCTGAGGCAGCTCTTTGAAAAGGAGGGCCATGTTTGATCTTGGCTCCTGCTCTTGGAGCAGGCTTGTAATTTGGGAGCTGTTTCAGATCCTGCCCTGCTTGGTGGTAGAGCTGGTGTGAGAACACAGGGCAACAGCAGGAGAAGAAGGTGCAGCTCAGTCCTGAAGGCTGGGTGGGGAAGGGGGGCCCCCCACCCTGCTGACCCCTGCATGCCTGGGTGGCCTGCAGTGCTAGGGACAGGGACAGCAGAGGGCATGGGAATTGGGAGACACAGAGGAGAGAAGGACCGAGCAGGGCCTGGGGACAATGAATGCACCCAGGGTGACTCTGTGAGGGGACTGTTTGCTCCCTGTCCTGGATGTGACCCAGCCCCATGTTTGTGAGACCAAAATGCCCCGGAGAAGGGCTCAGCTCTATGGGCCAAGTGCATATCTAGATGAGTTGTTTAAACAATGCATTAACAGAATATAGTTTGCCATGGGAGGCCTTGAAGAAGGGAAAAGTCCATTTTCCAGCTGATTTTGCAGGGGATTTTATGCACCGAGGATCAGGAACTGGGTAGGTTCCAGCTCAGTTTGCCTCCCCTGCTGACCAGGGATGCACAGGTTCAGTTTTGGTGTCATGCAGCACCTGGGCGTGGTTTTGGCTGTACGAGATGACTATTTTAGGTTGTATGAGGTCGTGCAGATGTGTAAAGAATACAGAGTAGGCGCTCAGGTGGGGACACATTGTTCCCAGGGGTTGTGGGTACTCCTGGTACATTTTTTCCCCCTGTGGCTTTGTGTTTGCTAGATAAAGCAGAGCACAAACTTTCGTCTGCATAAAAACAACTTGGCAACATATTAGGGTTCAGAGTTTTAGGGTGACATGGCGTGAGCAGGAGCAGGCTTGTGCTGGGCTGAGGGCGTTTGTGTGTCTGTAGTCTGTAGTGCCCTGGTGCACACCCCGGAGTGCGTGAACAGCAGGTGTGTGTGGTCCTAGTTGGCAGGAGGCCCATGGCCTGGACCATGGCTGTTGATGGGCCAGGGGGCTCCATCTACCCAGCACCTGAACCCACACCGTGTTTCCTGGCAGCGGTACTTGGCTGACCAGCCTCTTGTGAGTGTCCACACTAGACCAGATGTGGCTTTCTAGACTCGTACTCGTGCTGTTGTTTGTCTTTGTGGTAACTGGAGGCTTCTGGATGAGGCAATGGAGGCTTGGCGGCTGTCAGTCACTTTCAGGGTCAGGAGGCAGGGGCCTGGATCAGATGAAAGAAACCCACCCTTCAGGCTCCCCTGTCACCTAAGGGAAGTTTTGAAAAATGAGTTTCGAAATTGATCGTCAGTGTAAGATGCACACGTGGGAAGGCTGCCTAACCTAAAGAACCCGTGACTGCGCTTTAATGCTCAGCGAAAGCGGAGACCTGCAGGTCCCAGCAGCAGAGCCCTGGGTGGAAACCAAAGAGACAGTGCTTAGCCCTGGGTGAACGGGCACTGACTCTTAGGTTTTATTGGGGAACATTGTGGGAAAGCTGTTGATTCAAACTCACCACTGTTTTCCTGTGCAGCCTAATTGGCGTGGCAGGATTTACAGCCATACCCTAAAGGCTTTGATGCATTAGTACCGCCCTGCAGGCGCGGCGCTTAGGTTGCAAGGAGGCCTGCAGACCCGGGTCCTACAGGGGAGGAGGCTGGAGCCATGGGATGGAGCCTGCAGCGGGGGCAGGGCCTGCTTGGGACTACAAGCAGGTAATTTTGAGGACCTTGTGTAGCATCCTCTAGCACACACATTTTCAGAAAAAAATTTGAAGTCTGAGTGTGGTGAAATTCAAATAACTGCCACTTTTCAATGCCATCCAACCACACGAGGTGCTCATTTCATGTGTGACATTTTTGTCTTGTCGTATGTGATATACCCGAGTGACATCTTCAGTCCTGTCATATGGACTTTTTGACTGTGACCATTTATAAATGCTGTGCATTGTACTAATCTATTTATTGTCTTTGTTTAGACAGGGTCTTATAGTTCAGGCTGGCCTTAACCTCACTGTATAGCCCATGGTTGAACTCTTGGTGACTCTCCTGCCTCAGCCTCTCAAGTGCTGGGATTATAGGCAGGTACCGTTATGCCTGGCAGCATTGGTGTTTTTAACTCTTGGGACCATGTGTGTACCTTGGGCTTAGGGCCCCAGCCATGCCTTACAGGACATGCTGCTGTCAGCCCCTGTCTCTCCTTGGATGCCTGTTGCAGACCAGTAGATGTGGGAAAAGCAGCATTTGAGGGGTACGGATGATTGGTCGGTGAGTCATTCAGATGTGTTAGAAAATACTAGAACTCAGCGGGAATAGAGATTGAGTAACCTTTTCACTGTTTACTTTGGAGGGAGTGGGTGTAAGTCCGCTAGGCTTGATAAAGTTTTAACAAGTATTTGCCTAGTGAAACTCAGGATACTGAGGTGACTTTTAAGTAGAAGATTACAAACAAGGAAGTACGGGTTTGAGAGGTGCCAGGCTGAGTCTGGTGTCACATTTCCTCCCAAGCCCGCAGGTAGAATCCAGCTGGATTTGGTGACATAAGCCATCACCGGGAGTTAGGCCCCTTGAAGGGCTCAGATACCTCCAGACAATTGTTGCCTGGCCATATGTTGAGAAACAGGAAAGTTCATGCACTGATTGAGTGCCCGCTGTGTGCGAGGCCCTGGGTGGACACAGACAGTTGGATAAGCACAGAGCTGAGTTAAGGGCAGAAGAGGTTGGGGTCACTGACCCGGGTGTGTGGTTGGAGGGGTGCAGGCTGTGGCAGGTTGGGGGCAAATGCCAGGGCCCACATCCCAGCTGCCACCGCCCAGCAGGTCACCATAGGCAGGGAGGGCAGAGAAAGGCGCAGGAGGTTGAGTGAGGCCCCTACGTGACTGTGCTGGGGCGAGTTGAGCCGCCATATTCCGTGTTCCGGAAACGCTCCTGACTCTGCTGTCCCAGCACGTTTGATTCTCCTGCCGCCGCCTCTTCATCTGGGTGGTCGTGGCCCCTCTTCTTTCACAGAGTTGAGCAGACCAAGGGTGGGCGTGCCCATGGGACCCTGCTTTGGGCAGCAGCACCTGGGCAGAAGATGTGGCCATGTGGACAGGACCTGGTCTCCCCTCAGGAGCTAGGGTCCATGTGGGCTGTGGAGTCCTGTGATTGACACTGCCTGGCGCTGGGGACAGAGGCGTGCCTTGATCAGCCAAGGGCAGACTCATGGGTCTCTTCAAGAGGCAGAGTGCAAGGTGTTGGGGAGCCCCTCTGAGGAGCGGGGATGGAGTTGCTGGGTGTAAGTGAGCTGTAGACACAGCCAGGGCTCAGAGTGAGCCCTCAGGATGGAGGCCCAGGTGAGGGCTGGGGAGAGGTCAGTGTGCACAGCACCCCCAGTCTGTCCTGCAGTTCTTCCTGTCGTGTAGGTGGCACCTTTTGGGGCGCTGGGGTGGGGATCACCGGGTGTTGCACCGGTGGGCTATCGGCGCCATGACAGCTGCTTCTGCAGTTTTAGCGTATGTGCTGCCGAAGTGAGGACTAACGGCTGCTTCTCTTTTGGTTGTCAGACATGGGGCAGGGGAGCAGCCTCAGGGGTGGGAAGGGGGACCACAGGCTGCAGGGACAGCTGGATGCACGGGGGACAGCGCACCCACCTTGGCACCAGGTGAAGTGGCAGGCAGGTGGAACTGTGGGAAAGCAACTCAAGCTCTTGGCAGGAGTCCATCAGAAGGGGCTTTCACCCTCACACCCAGAAAGTGGCCCATGTTCGTGGTGACACCAGAACCGCACCCAGGATCTGAGGTCACTGTCCTGGAGCCCACTCGGGTTTGGGCTGACACAGATGCCTGTCCACCCCGAATCCTGGTGCTGAAGGCTTTGGGAGAAAGCGGTGCCTAGGGTGTGGGGTGTGGCTTCGTGCCATGGGCCCTGTCTCACCAGCACTTGGATTCAAACAGAGGTAGATTTTATCTGGTGCGGCACAGCGTGTGGAAAATACCGTTAAGTTTGGCATGGTTTTCTCAGGTCACGGCTTCCAGGGCGATAGTTTTCTCAGCGTTTTCTGGCTGTCCTGTAACCCAAACACAGGTTCATCTAAGTGCCGGGGTTAAGTTCCTGGAGGTCCGGAGGCACAAGGAATCGCCCGCCGGCCCTTTAGGTCACTTTCTTCCTGTTGTTTTCTGGAGTGTTGGTGTTGGAACCGTCACAGGGTACCCTGAGGACACAGGCAGACTGGGCTGTCAGGACTGGAGGGTCTAGCCTGGTGTTGGTGGCCACTCCTTTCTACAGAGGGAGAGGGAGAGTGCCCTGCGCCCCCTGCCATGGTCTGGGCCTGGGATGTGGGAAATATCTGTGGATCATTTCTGGAATAGGTCTGAGGGGCACCCTGGGGAGGTGGCTGCCTGCTTGGCTCAGCATTCCAGGGCACCCCGAGCCACCCCAATCTCTCCTGCCATAGCCCAGGGGAAAGGGCTAGGTCTTTTCTAGGAAAACGTAAGGGCTGAATTGTCAGCGCTTTTTTTGTTTGCTTGTCTTTTTGAGACAGGGTCTCATTCTGTAGTTCAGGCTGGCCTTGAGCTCACCTTGTAGCCCAGGTTAGTCTTGAATCCGCAGCGATCCTTCTGCCTCAGCCTCCCGAGTGCTGGGATTACAGGCGTGCGCCGCCATGCCTGGCGAATTCTCAGTGCTTTTGTGTCAGGTACGAACTTGCCGGTGCCTTGGTAATCAGTGTGGGGTGTGGCACTCCCAAGCTGGTAAGGCCCCGCTCTAGCCCTTTAACTCCGCTTTCATGCCAGGCTCCTTTCTCCAAGTCCTCCCATAGATGAAAGCCAGGAGTTCCTTTTTAGACAAATAAATAGCACGCACGCATGCATGCACGCACGCATGTATGCACGCACGCAGAGGCTGCCTCCAGGGTGAATTGTGTGGGAAGCACCCTTCCTCCAGCCACCCCCGTGCTCTGTATTAATCTTCCTGGGTGGTGGGCAGCTTGCTGGGGGACACCAGGGGTCTCTGAGAGCCAGGGCCTCGAGGCTGGAGGTGGACCCTGTATGCTGGCTTTCCCTACAGGAGGGGCGTCTCTCTGGTCCTTGGCCCCTGGCAGCCCCGCCAGGGTGTCTTCCTGTCATGCAGGTGGCACCTTTTGGGGGTCTATGGGGGGTCAGGGGTGAGGCTCACCTACCACATGCCCTTGCACTCACAGCTCCGGTGCCAGCCACGGTGCGGGCCCAGCCAGTTCAGGGACAGGTGTGTGGCTGTGCCTCAGTTTCCTCGGTGGAGCTGGGCTAACAGACATTATTGAGGGACGTGATGCCAGTGGGGAGCATTGGTGCTTCAGATGGGGCTGTCACCAGGAACTTCAGACCTGGCAGGAGGGGCTGTACCCCTTACACATGGCCAGTGGTGGAGCCAGTGTGGGGTCTTCTCGCCCTCTCTCCCAACTCCCCCTTCTTCCTGTATGGCTAGCTGTCTCTCCCCTGGCCTCCCTGACAGCCTGTGGCTGCTTGACAGAGCTGGGAGCAGGGGTGCTTTCATGGCAGGTCAGAGGACGGGGACCAGCGGGGTCTGAACAGCAGTGCTGGGGAGGTTTAGTTCTAAGGCTTCCAGGGGCCTGTATGAGCTTGAGGGATGGAGTGTGGCCTCAGAGTGGCCCAGCATGGTGGCCTGATGTCAGATCTTCAGACGTATGTGAAGCTGACCAGACCCCAGGACAGTCAAGGACAGGGCCAGTGTGCCCCGAGGCCCTGGGTGTCAGCTCCTGGCCTCTCTCCTCTGTGTGGTTCTTGTCCCTGAAGGAAGGGTGGCGGGAGGTGAGGGCTCTCTCTCCCCTCTCCCTGTCCCCCTTTCACTCTGGCCACATCAAGGTGTGGCCCGTGTGCTGAACCAGGTGGCTGTCACCATTTCCCAGTGCTGCCTCTGTCTCCTGCATCCCTGGCCTAGCGTGATCCCCACTTCCGGTCCATGGGAATCCTCTCTGAGCCAGCTCCCTCGTCCTTCCAGGGCTGTCTCTGTCCTCCAGAGAGGCTGCTGTGGGGGCCTGGCCACAGAGGGCTGAGTGTTCCATCCTTGCTGCCTGTGGGGACTGGGCCCCGCCCTGGACACAGGCCCGGGAGCTCAGCATGAGGGTCTGTGTGCCCAGAAGCGGGAGGACTGGAGTTGGCACACATCGTGCAGGGCAGGAGTGTGGTCCCCTCCGCGGTGGAGTCCGTGTGCTGGAGGAGCTGTGTAGTCCAGGTGTGGGGGTGCTGGGCCAGGAAGGGCAGCTCCCTGAGGGGGCAGTGCTGGGGGTCAGTGAAGCTCCTGTGTGAGGCAGGTGAGGCCTCCACCTCCAAGAGCCCAGATTACCTGCTGTTTTCCCTCCTCCCTCCTAGTCCCCCAACCGTCCATCTCTGTCTGTCTGTCCATCCGTCCATCTATCCATTTATCCGTCTCTCTGTCCATCCACCCAGGTTTTTCTCTAATAGTCTGTTTTTGCTCCCAGTTCTGTATCTTTCTGGGTCCTTTCAGGATCTTTTTTTCTATCTAATCTGAATGGCTTGGTTAAGGTAAGCTAACAGCAGTGCATTCCAGGGAAACCACATGCTGTGTCAGCGTTCACAGATAAGGGCTTTCCGCAAGGCAGCGTGACTGGGGGTCAGTGAGCCCATTGTTTTCCTAGCCAGGATGGAGCTAGTATCTGGCTACTGTGCAGTTCCACTTGGGGACTGCTGCGCGAGTCCTCCAGTGCAGGCTGCTGCTGGTTACTGGGTGCCCGTGGACTTACTGTGAGCGCTGACCCTTGTAGTGGAGGGAGTGAGGATTTTTGGGAGATGAGGCCTGGCTTGTACCCTCCTGGCTGCCCTGTGCTGGCTGCCTGAGCACAGCAACCCTGGCTTGGTCTGGTCCCCGTGCAAGGAGGCTGCTCAGGACCCCTCACCCCAGCCCCTGCCTGTCCCGGGGTGGGGATCAGAAAAACAGAAGTTCAGCCAGAGGTGCTGTGACTTGGTAAACGTTCTCTTTCTCGTCCCTTTGTACCACTGTGCTGAGAAATGATCTCATTTGGAATCTGTTATAAAACATTCGTACGTCAGGCGTCTGTTGAGGTATTACTACGTGGAGTACATAAAGGACTATAATTCAGCAAGAAGACAAACTGGTTCAAAAGAGGGCCAAGGTCTTGCCAGACATTTCCCTAAAAGTTACAAATGTAACCCGCATGGTAGCGCAGGGCTATAATCCCAGCTACTCAGGAGGCTGCGGCAGGAAAATTACAAGTTCAAGGGCAGCCGGGGCAACTTAGTGAGATCCCCTCTCAAAATAAAAAGGAAGAGGGGTACAGTGCAGTGGCAGAGCACTTGGCTAGTAGGTGGGAACCCCTGAATTTAATCTGTAGTACTGAGAAGAAATGCAAATGGCTAAAGTGTGAAACTATGCTGCCTGTCACTCATAAATACGGGAACGTCAGTCAGAAGCACAGTGAGGTCCCACCTCATGCCCAGTGAACAGTCAGACAGTGGCCAGGGGCTGGGGTGGGGGCAGGAGCTGGGGTTCAGTGCCTAGAGTTACGTTTGGGGAGGTGGAAAGGTCCTAGAGGAGGATGGTGGTGGTGAGATGTATCTGTGTCCCGGGGTGGCGAGTTCCAGTTTATGCATACTTTATTACAATAAAGCTGTCAGCAAACACAAGAGCCTAATGAAGCCATGCCAGCCCTTGGGTGGAGGTGTGGAAGCAGGTGCGGTACTGTAGGCCTCAGGTGTGGTTTGCATCAGGAGGTGGGCAGCTGTAGCTCTCTGAGGCCTGTCCTGATCATCGTCGGCCCCGGGGTTTCCTGTTGGGCTCATCTGTCTCACATTCCATGCACCTTTCTGAACTTTGAGCCTGTGTCCTGACATCGTAAAAGGACCAAACACTTTTATATACACTTTGTGCCTGGTTCACAGATAAAATCTCTGCTTGTTGAGTGCATGTTAGGGTTGGATTTAGGGTTAGGGTTAGGGTTTATGGATTAGGGTTAAAATTGGCTTTAGGGTTAAGGTTATGGGTTATGGATTAGGGTTTAGGGCTTAGGGTTAGGGTTAAAGTTGGCTTTAGTGTTAGGGTTATGGGTGCCCAAAGACTGGGTGGCAGTGGGCAGCAGGGTACCCAGAGCTGTGTCAGTCCTAGCTTCCAGCTCCCGGGCTGCCACCCACGGGATAGAGGCCTGTGTTCTAGATTGCTGGCTCCCTGCACTGGTCCAGCCACGGTTTTCTTGGTATTTTGACACTTGAAGCAGTGTGACCTGATGTCCCTGGAGGAGGAGGACTTCGGGGGACCTGCTGGAATGCAGCGTGGGACACTGCCACCCAGTGCCTCCTTCTCAGAGGTGTCCTGAGCCCTGAGCCGCACCAGCCTCCCTGGTTCTTGTGCCACGAGCAAGACACCTCTGGAATCTGCTCCTTGGTCCTCCTCTGACTTGTTGGGGTGTCACACAGGTCGGCGCTCTGTCAGCTTGGTCCCCACGGGCTTCCCACTACCTGGATGACTTAGGAAATGCTAGGGCGGTGGGGACGATGCGGAGGGAGGGAGTCCCGCTCATCAGACTCATTTTGTTTTCTGTTTGCTTTAGGGAGGGTGTCTTACTAAATTGCTCAAGTTGGCTTTGAACTTGTGGGCTCAAATGATCCTCCTGCCTTAGCCTCCTGAGGAACTGGAACAACAGTTCTGCCCCACTGTGCCTGTTTTAGGATAACAGTGCTCCCTCCCTGTCCCCCGAAGCTGTCTGACACAGATGTGGGTGTCACCTCTCCCGTTTAGCCTTGTCTCCAGCATGGAAAATTCTGATGTACAATCAAAAGTGCCCCAAACCTTCAAAGAGAGTGTGGAAAATATGAAGGTTGTTGTTCTGCGAAGCTTCCTGTCCATCAGGCACGTGGCCACGGAGGTCAGGGGCGCCTGTGTGTGCCCAGGACAGGAAGCCGATGGCGTGAGCTGCAGGGTGTGTGCGGTCACCTCACTGTGGTCTGAGAATCCAGATTGGGGCCGCGGGCTTGGCACGTCCGCGCTGACTGTGGTCCCAGGCACTGCCTGGTGCCCAGGGTGAAATGCTCGGTGCTGGGGGGTGGGGCAGACCAAGGTGGCCCCGAGGCAGGAAGCCAGTGGCTTTCAGGTCAGGACAGCTGTCTGGGTTTCCGGTTTGGCCAGGGAGACCCGCTGTGTTCCCAGCCTGAACTCCGTTTTCCTCCTGGTGTTTTCTGTCCCTCACTGCTGGGTACACAGGAACATGGTGCAGTGTGAGGCTGGCAGGGCCTGTCGGGCCAGGCTTGTAGCTGGCTGCTCTGTTCTATGCGGTCTGAGAAACAGAGGCAGTGGGGCTTGGGAAGGTGAGGTCCCTTTGTGCAGGGACCTGTGGGGTGAGGGCTGCCGGGGCTGGACATCACAACACTCTGGGTCCTTTCCCACCACCAGTGGCCTCTGTCTGTGCCCTCTGCTGCAGGCCAGCCCCACCTTCCGGTTGTCTTCCCCTTATAACTGGCTTCAAAAATCCAAATGGGAAGCTGGGTTGAGTGGAGCATGCCTGGAATCCCAGAACTCTGGGAGGCTGAGGCAGGAGGATCGCAAGTTCAAACCCAGCCAGGGCAACTTGGCCACTAAGCGAGAAGAAAGTGCTGCAGATGTAGCTTGGTACAAAGGTCCTGGGTTCAGTCTCCAGAACCACAAAGACAAATACCAAACAAAAGGGGTCTTGTGACCTTGGCAGCTGGGCCATGGGCTGGGGGGGCTAAGTGGTGGGCAGGACTGTGAGGGGCCAGCTGCTGGGGCCTGGGGGTGGGGAGGAGCTCTGGGGTCAGTCCTGGCTCCTGCTTTTTCTGCCAGTGCAGCAGCACAGCTTCCTGTCCTACTTCAGGGTTTGTTAGCGTCCTGAGAGTGGATTTTATTTGCTTATTTAGTTTTTGGTTTTCTGAAACAGGGTCTTGCCGTGTAGCCCATGCTGACCTCCTGCTCAAAGGGATCCTTCTGCCTCAGCCTCCTGGGTGCTGGGATTGCAGATGTGCGCCACTACATCTGGTTGTACATGGGTTTAATGTATTTTACATAGTGGGGCAGTGGGAGGACCGCACCCGGGGCCAGGGGAGCTGAGTGGCAGAACGGGCGGAGAGGGGATCCCTGGCTGTCGTGGTGGGGAGAAGGAGCCTCCGATGTGTCTTTCCCTGGGGTTCCCTAGTGGGGTCCGTGTCCTCCTTGACACCGATGTAGCCCTGCCTGTTAGTGACATGGGGTAAACTGAGTCAACTGCCGGAATTTCTGCTCTGAGGACAGTTCCCCTTTTTGTCAGCTGGTATCTCCGGCTTGCCTTCGGCCTGAGCTCATGGCGTGGTGGCATTTGGTGCCTTCGCAGATCCCGAGGCCTCACTGCTGTGAGCCACGTGCCGTTTCCATCAGCCTGAGCTCCTGGGCGCTGGGAGCTGTTTTTACATCTTTAAACCTGGAATATTCTGTGTCATCCTCGGTTCATTTCACTGCTGGTCGGGAGGATGTTGCTGAACCACAGGACTCGCTGGTCACGCTGGTCTCACCGAGCACCTGTTGGGCGTGGCCTGGAGGAGGAGCATGGTGACCTGAGCTGAGGCTGGCCAGGTGGACCGGCCCTGGCCTGTCTGTGGTGGGGCCGGAGCCCAGTGGTGTGAAACCTCCACTTTCCCTGGCCTTGTGTTCTTGCCTGGGCCACATGAGGTAAAATGCAAATTCCTGGGCAGACCCAGCCCCTCAGGTCCTGCAGTGTGCTAGCCTTGACTATTACCCCATGACTCGGTTGCCCTGTGCCCCATCTGAGCCCTGGCCCCATGGGGCCCGTGTGTGGGCCTGTGGTTGGAACCCGAGGGTCCCTTCTCTGCCATGGCCGATTTCCGCCTATCTCCTGTACCTGTGGGGCTGCCAACTGCATCTCTGAGTGTGGCCTCTCCTGGGGACACCGAGCACAGCAGCATGGGGGCTGAGGCCTCGGTTCGGCCTGCCTCCTAGCTCCTGCCTGGAGCTGTGTCCCCTCCCTGGTCCCTGCTCTCTGTGGGTCCGATACTGTCCTGTAGGGCGGAGCTCTGGGCCAGGCCACTTCCCACGTTCCGTGGACATCCTGCCTGGCGTTGCTGCCCCACACCAGCACCCTCTGGAGCCTGGCACACACACCTTTGCTGCCATGCCTTGAAGCTCTTGCCTGTCTCGGGAGTTCCTGGGTGGAGTGGGTGTGCCACCACGTGTGCCAGGCTTAATTCCTACTCTAGGAAAAGCCATGCTCACAGATTCTGTCCGGGCCTCCCAGGTTCTGAAAGAATTAATGTAGCTGATGAGCCAGGCATGTCCAGGCTGGAAAACAGCAGCCGCTCCACAGGGCTCCAGCAGGAAGAGTTTAAGATGGGGGCCGCCTTTTTACCAAGATGGCGCCCAAGGCGAAGAAGGAAGCTCCTGCCCCTCCCAAAGCTGAAGCCAAAGCAAAAGCTTTGAAGGCCAAGAAGGCCGTGCTGAAAGGCATCCACAGCCACAAGAAGAAGAAGATCCGAACGTCACCCACTTTCCGCCGTCCCAAGACACTGCGGCTCCGGAGACAGCCGAAGTACCCTCGGAAGAGCGCCCCCAGAAGAAACAAGCTTGACCACTATGCCATCATCAAATTCCCCCTGACCACAGAGTCAGCCATGAAGAAGATAGAGGACAACAACACACTCGTGTTCATTGTGGATGTCAAGGCCAATAAGCACCAGATCAAACAAGCTGTGAAG